>JAEANM010029942.1:0-10097 GCA_017656035.1 Myanophis thanlyinensis | reverse complement strand
ATCTATCTAATCTATCATGTATCATTGATAATTGTCTACATGCAACTGCACAGTATTTATAGCAGCATCTGGGAAGGAGCCCCAAGACTGACACATATATTTCACATCTGTAGAAAGTTTAGCTGACAAATTGCTTTCAAATCAAGCTTTCAAATCCTGGAGACTTAAATGGGCATATCCATTTAGTTCGGTATATACTTAAAAAGTTTGCTATTGCATTCTGGGATAACTTCTGACTTTCCAGTCTGCTGTATAGTCTTGATTTCCCAAACATTGTCCATTATAAATAAATAAATAAATTATAGTACTAACCAGTTTAACTTTCTAACCGAGGATGGCAAGAATGCTGCCTAGATGATCTTCAGGCTCAACAACTGCTACTTGGCTCAGTTGTAATTTCTTTTGCTTTTTAAAAAAAAAAAATTCTTCCCAACTGGAACAATTTATTGATAATTCATGCCAGAAGCTGAAAAATTAAATCCCTCTTCCTCACTGCACTATCATGCCAAAACTGCTTACATACCCCTGCAGGTGCGAGTAGGTAATAACAGTATTAGGTCATTCAGTCTTTCTCACCTGGATCTACCGCGCAAGAGATTTTTCCTATTAAAAAAATGGATGTGTCAGGGCTATATACATCATCTTTAGATTAGAATAAATAATAAGGTCATGGCAATTGCTCAAAGCACATGTCTAGTTTGCGTCCTTTGTTTATATTCTGTAATAATCAGAGTCTCTGATCATATGCAAATGCTCACATCTTCTCTAAACATATAGAGCTCAGTATCTAAACCAATCAATGACTCCTAGATATAGGTATGCTTACATACATTCCTTGAATGTATATGCAAAGTACAATATTAGATACTTTTTTAAAATTCAATTTATTACTGCCACAGCAACTTTAAGAATTGGCTATTTACTTCTGGAGTGAGCTAAATTAAGAAGCATTTGTTCTGGCTTATATTATTACCGACAGTTGAAGCCAGCCAGAATATCTGGAGAAATATTTTTTACATCATTTCCATCGTCCCTGCTTTCTACACCGAATCCAATGAATACAATAAAGCATTTTCCATTGCATTAAAATTGTAGCCTATGAAAGCCTTTCCCAGGCATGAGTTTTTGTTTTTAAATGAAATTTTAAAAGCATATAACAAAACTTGAGAAATGCCACATTACAGTGCAATATGACTGTAAATTAATTTCAAGAAAATTAAAGTCTAAGAGTTTAAGTTTGCTAACTCCTGGGTAAATTGGGCAGATTGTCGAATCCTAGTGACTAATGTGTAGTTGTATGAATATCTTGGTTGGACCGTTACCCATAAATGTGGTATCATAATGTCAAATGTCTGGATTATTTTGAATGAAATTCCTTAAACACTGAAACAAGTCTGATGAAAGTTATTCATTTATGTAAATGTATTTTGTAGTCCTATCTCTATCTATGTGGAAATATGTCCCATTAAATGCAAGAAGGATTAGACCTTTGGTACCATCACATATGATTGAACTAACAAATCATAGTCAAGTTTTTATGCAATAGCTCCTGTCAATAAATCATGTTTTTTCACAAACCAAATAATTACTTCTATGCCTACAGTATATGCTCCTTGTTCGGTCTTCATCCCATAACTGTCTGAAATCTTCACTGGTAATATTGGTTTATGGAAAAAATGGAAAACCTCATTTTAAGCCAGCCCTCTTTTCTAGCTAACACGCAAAATCAATTTCTATAACATTCATCTACACATTTACTGCTATTCTCTTACATATAAGTAACTTATCCATGTCCATATGTACAAATTAATAAGGAAGAAAAAGTAAAAAAATATATCAAAGAAAAGTTTAAACTGAAGAAGGAAAGAAAACGTAAAAGATAAATCATCAAAATCTTACGTTCATTTTTTTTCCTGTTTTATGTTTACAAATCTCCACAAGAACTTTCCAATTAGCAATAAATATAGGTATTGTCTTTTCTCTGATCAAACAAGTCAGTTTGGTCATCTCAGCAAGTTCTATCATTTTCAGCAAACATTTATCCATTGTAGTTATTGCCAATTTTTTTCATCTTTGCACATACAGTAATCTCACTGTAGTTTTCATATACAAAAACAAATGTCCATGATTTTTTCCCAATTGTTTGTCTGTCCATCCCAAGAGGAGGTCTTTGGTTTCAATTACATATTAATCTTTAAAATTCTCTTAATCAGTGTACATATTTGCATCTAAAGTTATCCACAAATGATAAAATGACTCCTTTTTGTACACATTTCCAATATCAGTTTGAAGCGCTTTTATACATTCTAGACTAGGAGTGTCAAACTCGATTTCACTGAGGGCTGCATCAGGGTTGTGTTTTACCTCAGCAGTCTGGGATGGGCATAGCCAGGGTAGGCATGGTCAGCTCGATGCCACTCGTGTCAGGGGCACCTTTTGTGGCCTGAGTGCTCTGCCAGTGAAAACGGGCTCCCAAGCTCTGTTTTTGGTTGCAATGGCCTGCTGCAACCCTCTGCCAGAGAAAATGGAAGTCAGGAGGGCTACATGCGGCCCTTGCGAGCTCTGTTTTTGCTGGCAGAGGCACCGTGGCCAGTCCTTTACTGTTTCCACGGAACCCCCCTGGGCCAGAGCTAAGCACCCTGCGAGCCGGATCTGGGCCCTGGGCCTTGAGTTTGACTCCCCTGTTCTAGACAATTTCTGTGGTGTTATATAGCAATGATACAACATTTGAAAAAAACAGTTCTTTAAGATGATAACATAGTGCAAATTTAAATCCTTTCAACCACATGTTTTCCCCTTGTTCACTTTCGATGTTGTAACCAGTTTTTAGTCCACTTTATCAAACATTATTTCACTTGTTCTTCTCCTGTTTCATATTTCAGTAAACGTTTATACATTTTAGCATGTTCATCATTTGTACACAGTTCTATTTCAAACTAAGTATTACCACGTTCAATACCATAAACTCTTTTGTTTACTTTAATTGTTTCGGGTAACTGTAAATAAGAAAACCAGTGGTAACTGGATCCTTCTGCCACCAATTGTTCTCTTGATTTTATTTTGTATTCCCCTTGGCAAAATTCTAGTATATTGTGATATTTTAGCCATTTGAGTCTGATTTTTTTGTCTATAAATTACTCCTTGTGCTGAGGGCCATAAATCTACATTGTTGCTAAGGAATAAATTCTTACAAACTATTTTCAACCTATCAGCTAAAATGGTTGTAATCCTCAGTAAATTTTGTTTCTTTACATATTCATTTGTTTTCAGAGAAATATCTTGTCCTTTAGACAAATTGGAATAATAAAAATGCTTTTTTGCATAGCCACATTATCCATTAACACATCATCTCCCCCTTGTAGTTTCAATAACATTTGCTTTTTGAATTTTATATGCTTGCCACTTGCTTGTCTCGTGTATAAACTCAATTTTCTTTTACCTTAAAGAATACATTTTATTTCCATTTCTCTTACTGTTAATATAGATAGGCATTATTGTATAAGCTTCATTTTCTGAGAAATACTTATGTTACCTGAAAAAAATTCTTTAATTCTTTTAAATTTTTTATCTCATCTGACAAAACTGTCTTTTTGGAGTTTTCTACTGCGTTGTATTATAACTTCTGACAAAAACTTTTCTTGTATTCCAAACCCTTTTTAAACAGTTAACTTTATCTAAATTATTTTCAAATAATTATTTTGATTTCTTTTTGCAATCTTCCATTATTGTTTCTTTTTCTGTAACATTTCATTAATCTCCATCTAAAGAAACTAGATTTTTTTTAAATAAACCAAATATTGATAATTCTGTTTTATTGCTCTTGGTAGCCAAATTATTTGAAATCCAAATAATAATCTTCTTCTTCTTCCGGCTATTCCCATGAGGGGTCACTACAGCGCATCATCCATTTCCACCTAACAACTCAGGTCTTGGCTGATCTGGTGTAGAATTCACACTGATGAGTCGCATGTTGAATTTTGGCAAGTTTTTATGCCGGATGCCCTGCCTGACACAACCCTCTCTATTTATCCAGGTTTGGGACTGGCACAGAAGTCACTGGCTTGCAAACCCTGTGGCTAGATTTGAAATCCAAATCATATCTATTCTTTAAAGAGATGTGCCAAAGGTGCTTTTTTCAAGAGGCAACTGGATTTTTTGGTTTTTCTTTGAAGAAGTTTTGCTTCTCATCCAAGAAGCTTCTTCAGCTCTGACTGGATGGTGGGGAATGGAAGGATTTATACTCCTTGCAGACCGCTGGTCATTTGCATTCTTTAAGGCCACCTGGAAGTTTATCTGTGTCCTCAGGGTCACCTGAGTAGTGCAAATGGGTGTGGAACCTTCTTGGGACTGTTGAAAGGACTGTGCTGTAGACTGGAGATAGATGAGGTCATATCCTTCCCCCTCTGTTGAGAGAGGGCTTTTCAATTTTGACATAGATGGTCTCTTTGACCTCACTTTCAAACCAGCAGTTTTCTCTGTCCAACCAACAACAACAAAAAAGAAGTACTCATTTTTTTTATACAATATTCTAATCCAAATTTATTTAAGCCCAGTCGCACATGGATCTCCAGTCTTGCTGCAAAATCTGATCTCTTGTCTTCTTCTTGTCGAAGTTTATCAAGTTGGAACATTTCTTATTTTTTGCAAATCCTGTATTTATTCTTCAAATTTGATCACCTTTTGCCTCCTTTTCATCCCATTCAACAAAATTGAATTTAAACATCAAAAATAATTTTGCATCAAGAGACCAAGGCTAAAGTACATAATTTGTACAATGGGCACTAGAGACAACACTTCCTTATTTACATGGACCCAGTTTCTACAAATTTTTTTGGCAAATGCTTCACTTTAAAAGTAAAAAGTTTAAATGGGATGTAGCAACACAGAGCAATAAATCCTTTTCAAATTAACAAAAGTGAAAACCATAAAACAGGTTAGGAAACAACAATTTATATCCCCCTATATTTAAGAACAAGTTGCCTGATCCATATTGTGACAATTGCATGCAGGAAAAGGTTAACTTTTCCTCCCAATTCTTTGTTTATAAATGTCTACATGTATTCTGCATATGGATGTTTTAAAAAAAATCTATTGAAGTTAATGGGTTTTAAAAACCAACCATGCATCCATGCGGGGTGTGCATGAAATGTTTATAAAAGGCTATCTATGAGAAAGGGAATAAGATATTTGTTCCACACATGTGATCTGAAATGTGTGAACCATCTGTGCATTTATTCTATGATAAAATAAATCTGGATGAGCTGCCACACATATTTAAAAGCACTTATGAGTTGGGCAAACTTCAGTGTTATTCAAGTCATTTGGGAATGGGAAATCTGGCTGAAGTATCCAATCCATCGATCTTCTCCAATGTGACGTTCTAGCTCAGTGTTTCTCAAACTTGGCAACTTTAAGAAATGTGGACTTTCAACTTTCAGATTTTTCCCAGCCAGCAGCTTCCAGAATTCCCTAGCATACTGAGAGTTGAAGGCCATTCATCTTAAAGTTGCCAAGTTTGATAAAATACTGTTTCTAGATATTTGGGGATTCTTAAATCCCAGAATTCCCTTTAGCCTTGCTGGCTAAAGATGTTGAGAATTATTTTACCAATATAATTTGAGGGACTATAACTAAATATTCACATCTTGCTCCATTCTGCATTATATTGTTTCATAAGCTACCAAACTCAAATGTATGTATTTTCCCTCCTTAGGATGCAGAATAGAGAACTGTGATTCTTGTTTTAGTCGAGACTTTTGCACCAAATGCAAAGCTGGCTTTTATCTCTACCGAGGCCGTTGCTTTGAAGAATGCCCTGATGGTTTTGTCCATTTAGATGAAACTATGGAATGTGTGGGTGAGTACTTAGGCATGATTTCTGCTATATTACCCTTTTTGTATTACATTGTGCCAAAACAACTAGACACAAAGGTAGTTTTTTCCCCCCTGTGCCATCACTCTGCTGAACACTTAATTCCCACAGCATTCTCATTTCTCATCTTTCCTACTTTCTTTTCCTGTTGGTTTCTTGTGATTTATCAATTGTTGTTTGTAACATGATTAATGACTATAACTAGGATTTATGATCTATGACGTATTATTTGCTGTTTATATTTACACTGTGAACTTATGCACCGGAGACAAATTCCTTGTGTGTCCTGCTCTGTTGTGTTCTATTCTGTCTAAGCGTAAATATATATAACCTTTTGAACCTATTATATTTTTTCTGTATCTGATTAAATTTTCTGTATCTGTTTATATGTAGCCTGATTCTGTTTACAGGAAGTTCTTGTTTAGTGACTTTTGTAAAATGGTCTCTAAGTGACACAGTCACTAAGTGAACTATATGACTGAGAAAGAAAGGGTGGGGGGGAGGGAGACAGAGCGCAAAGATTATTGATTGCTACCGTCTCATTCAGATAAACTTGTATGCCTGGCTATTTTTTTTCCTTTTTCTTTTTTTATCGCCTCAGTGAAATTGCTTAAACAAGTTATCTTTTCCCAAGCTACTTTTCTCACAGGGCATTACTCCCCTAAAACTGCTAATTAATTCGTTGATTAATTAATCAACTTGTGCATTTCAGCTGGTGCCTGAAACTGATCAGATTTTATACAGTTTTACACTGAAGGCTTTTGCTGTTGTAAATGCAGGCATTGGTTGTGAAGTTACTTTCTTCACCTTGTTACAGTTGTGAGTGGTTGCTGTCTAAGGACATCGCTAAACAAGGACTGCCTGAATCTTCAAAATGTCTGTGCACAGAGAACATAGAGAATAAGTAAAGCAGTAAGATAAGATAGAGAAGATAGATAGATAGATAAGAGAATGGGGAAAGGAGAAAGAGAAGAAGGTAGAAAAGGGGAAAGGAAGAGAAGAGAGGAAAAGGAAGTAGTAAGGCAGGGAGGAAAAGAAAGAGGAAGGGTAAGAAGAGAGAAGGAGAAGAGGAAGAAATAGGGGGAAAGAAAGAAAGAAGAAGAGTTGAAATAGAATTGTGTAATATTAAGTAAGGAAATTAGGATAGAATTCTTTATTGGCCAAGTGTGATTGGACACACAAGGAATTTGTGATCGGTGCATAAGTTCTCTACTAGTTCCTTTTCCCTCTGCAAATGTAATCACATATGATCCTAGAGTAGTTTTATACCATGTTGTGTGTTTGCTATACAGACAAGGATATCAGCCATTGATAGAATGATAGATCATCTTCAAGAGTGGTGGCAAGGATATCAAAATTACGGGGTTTTTTTCTTTTGCATTATTTGAATTATTGAAAAACATTTGTTATGTGTGAATGTCTGTGTATTTAAGTAAAATAATTATTTTTCAATAGACTGAAATCTAACTGGATGTTGAAATAGGTTTACAAATCCATTACATCACTGCATTAAAATGTTGGCTATTGCTGGGTGCATAAGCTAAATGGAAATGGCTAATGTGCTATAATAAAGTTAAAGTAACGCAATTCATCTGACTGTTAATAAATCTAGAATAATAGGTTCCAGGGAAATATCTGTTTCTGAAACCTGATGGCATTTCTCCAAATAAATCATAAGGATGCTCTGAAGACTCCTGGACACTCCTGTGTTTGGTTACTGTGCAATTTAAAAAAATATTTTGCTCCTTCAAGTCGGTTTTAACTCCTGGCATCAATTACCTGCAATTTTCTTGGCAATATTTTTCAGAAATGGCTTGCCATTCCTGCTTTCTTGAGGCTGAGATAAGTGACTGGCCAAGGTCACACAGCTAGTTTTGGTACTAAGGTGAAGTGAATTTATCATCTCCTGGTTTATAGCCTGGAGCTTTTTACTACTAGAACAAATTGGCTTACAATTTAAGATACTATGGATTACTATAAAATAATCTTCTCTGTTATTATTCAGATATTATTCATGGTAACAGTAAACTATATTCAATCTTTATTAGGAAGTCATCTAGAGGTAGATATAAAAGTATTTTGTGTATGTTAATACATTCCATATGAATGGTCACTATACGAACTGAATTCTGTCTAGATTTTATTGGTGATAATGGTTATTAAGTGCCTTTTTTGGCTGCAAGTTTTTGAGAAAATTGGAATGTTACAAACAGGCTTTAGTACCTAACATTAGTTAGCAAGCATGGCTGAAATTTAATGTTTGTCCAAAGTATATGAAGATCTTTATCTTCAATTTTATTTCAATATGTTCAATTTTATTTTTCGTTTCCTAAGATTTGAAATAGAAGAATTGTGGCATATAAATTAGCTTTGCATCAACTATATCCTTCTTTGAATTTCCATGAGCTGCATCTAAATTCTCCCAAGGTTTTCAAGTAAAGACTTGGAAATCAATTAATCAGAATAGCTCGATAAAATTAATTCTAGAGTTTTTCTGCCTTACTTTGACTTAGCGCTTTAAAATAGTCCCATAAAGTATGACTGAGGATAAGATGAATAATTTCAGTTAGTGTGAATAATTTGAATTATATTTTGGCTGTATTTCCTGTTTTCTTTAAACCTTAATAAACGAGAGATTTAGAAGATAGCTATGTAATCAATTTTAAATCTACCCAGATATTAATAAAGAATACATAAGCTTTCAAATTTTCATGGATTATTCATTAGCTAGGGCAGGGGTGTCAAACTCATGTTGTCACGGCGACAAGTATCACTTGAAGTATTTTTTCCTCTTTGCTAAAATGGATGTGGGTGAGGCTAGCGCATGACACATCTGGGCCCTCAGGCTGCAAATTTGACAGCCCTAAGCTAGGGAGCAAACCTAATGAAAAGTTTGCGTGTTTTCATTTTTTCCCACAGGGTTATATGCTCTAGAAGGTGTTAGACATCAAGAATACTCACTCTTGTGTGTATGTATGTTGGTTTTTCCAGAAGATTGTCAAGTGGGCCCCTGGAGTGAATGGGCAGCTTGCAGCACGAATAACAAGACCTGTGGATTTAAGTGGGGTTTGGAAACGAGAACGAGACAAATTGTAAAAAAGCCCGCAAAAGACACGATACCATGCCCCACCATTGCAGAATCCAGAAGATGCAAAATGGCCTTGAGACACTGCCCAGGAGGTAAGGACACTAATTGTTCAAACAAACACAATACACACTTATTTCTCACTAAAGCTGACTTGCTTAACTATGAGATAGTCTTCTCCTTTATTATTATTTTTTAAAGCAAATACTGAGGCTCCTTTTCTCTTAATATACATATGCTGAAATGCAATCTGTATCTGAAGAGGTTGAGCAAAGGAATGAAATTTTGAAACACCCTACATAGAATCTTGTTCTGTAGTAATGAAGGACAAGGTTTTGTTAATAGAGATGGTTCCCGACTTACAACAGTTCATTTAATGACCATTCAAAGTTATGACCACACTGAAAAAAGTGACTTATGACCATTTTTCACACTTATGACCGTTGCAGCATCCCCATGGTCACACGAGCAAAATACAGATGCTTGGCAACTGACTCTTAATTATGACGGTTGCAGGGTCCCACGGTCACGTGATCAACCTTCTGAGAAGCAAATTCAATAGGGAAGCTAGATTCACTTAACAACTGGGTTACTCATTTAACAACCGTAATGATTCACTTAACAAGTGTGGCAAGAAATATCGTAAAAAAGTTAACAAATGTTTCATTTAGCAGCATAAATTTTGGGCTCAATTGTGATTGTAACTCAAGGACTACCTGTAAATGAAAGACTTATTATAGCCCAGATGTATGTCCATGTGATAAGAAGTACCATGAATTCAGTGACCCTTACTTCCAGGTATCATGTTTCCCTGAAAATATGACCTACCCTGAAAGTATGTCCTAGCTTGATTTTACATTATAAGCTGTACCTCCAAAATAAGCCCTAATTAAGGCCCGCTCACTCCAAGGTGCATGGGTAAAAATTGATCGATCGATCTGGAGCTCTGTTATCAGCTACAGAGGCCTTCAGGAAAGCCTTGCAGTCCTTGTTAGCTGAAGAAGTAGTCCCTGAAGGCCTCTGACAGTGAAAAGAAGGCTGGGGGGGGGGTTTGACGCATGCAGTGAGGTGAATCAGTGGATGACATCCTGCCTCCAAAAATAAGACCTGGTGCCTTTTTTGATAGACTATCTATCTATC
>JAEANM010029941.1:0-10097 GCA_017656035.1 Myanophis thanlyinensis | reverse complement strand
ATATAGATAGATAGATATCTTATATATTTCTCCCAGATTTCATGACTTAATTTTCATATATTGAATAACCAAAAAAATTTAAACAAGATAAAAAAAAAAGCTGAAGAAAACAAACGTTCTGGAAAAAGGAAATGCCATACCACTTCCATATGGTTGCCAATAAAACTACATTGAAATGTCATGCAGATTTGAAGTTGATTCAAAAGAATCTTCACCCTTTTTTTCCTTTCATCAAATAGAAATACATTTTAGTCTGTAAACAACTATGTGCATTATACGATGCCTGTTTTGCGTGGCAGATTAAGTAATTCAGAACAGATGTGTGTTTCTTGAATGGACTGAATAAATCTGAACTTGTTCCATTCTAATTCTAATGTTCTATGAAGTAGAAATCTGGAACTATTTATCTAGAGTAGGGATGTCAAACAGGTGGCCTGCAGGCTGGATGTGTCATGTGCAGGCCACACTCACTCCAATTTCATGAATGGGGAAAACGTCGCCAAACGTCACATGGCAGCAACATAACATGGTAAGTTTGATACCTATGATCTAGAGTTTTATTTCGAAGAGTAGCAATGGATTTAATGATTAATAGGTAAATTTCAAATCAAAGTTATTCTTCAAATCCAGTCACCATTATTTATTTATTAAATAATGTCTAGAGCTATTTGACTCCATAGCGATTCTAAATAAAATACAATATTAAAGACAATTAGAAGCAATAGAATAAATAAAAACCTATAAAGTGCGACAAAACATACAAACAGAAAACATTTTCACAAGAGAACGATCAACTATCCTATCTCAATTATTCGGAGAAGAATCAGTCTTAGAGTCCGTTTAAATGAGAACAAGAGGGAAATCTGTTGGGGAGATGCTATTCCAGATGATAGGCATAGTCATTGACTTGGTTGTCTCTGGAATCCTATCAAATAACACTTTTTGAGCAATAGGACTGGAAACAGGCCAACTCTGCCAATCATATAGGCTGGCCAGAAACCTTAGGAGACTGGTGACTCCTCAAATCAAATCAAATCAAATCAAATCAAATCAAATCAAATCAAATCAAATCAAATCAAATTTTATTTGTCACATACACAGTCATACGAGAATGCAGTGAAATACATATGCGACCATTCATGACCATAGGTAGTAGGACAAGGGATAGTCTAGATAGGGTAGGAGAATAGGTTAGGAGTGAAGTAGTTTATGGGGGTTCTATTAGTCCTGGTTGTTATGATTTTATGGTTTAGGGTCCATATTGCCTGTGGGAAGAAGTTTCTCTTTAGTCTCTCTGTGTTGGCTTTCAGGGAGCACAAGCGCTTTCCTGTCTGCATCATAGCAAACAGTCTGTTGTTGGGATGGCTGGGGTCTTCCTCTATCTGGCTGGCTGTGGTCTGGCATCATTTGTTGTAGATGGAGTGCAGTTCAGGGAGCTTGGTGCGGATGATGCGCTTTGCTATGCGCACCACCCTCTGTAGGGCTTGCCTGTCCTGCATGGTGCTGTTTCCTCACTGGCTAGTCCCAGTTGCATCATCTTAGGAAATGGAGATATGATGAGATTGACAGAGCACCTTAATTTTGTTTTCATTCAAGATGTCTCTGATTGTTTTTTAGTATCTTATCTTGAGAAGTTGTGTGGGATGTATTAACTGACTACTTGGCCTATTATTTTATTAATGTTCTGGAAAAGATTAGCACGTTCATTTCTCATAGTTTTTCTATAGTTTGCAACAATCAACTTCACCTTATTCAGAAAATGACATCTTCACTTTTGCACAAGTCCTACTTTGTTACTATTGTTTACACCTGTGCAAAATGAGATTCTTGAGATCTGGCCTAAGTATTATTATCAAGGAAAGATAATAAAGATGTGGATGGACTCAGTTACAATGGTGATGAGTACAGCATTGAAAGACTTTAAAAAAAAACAGGTTAGGGGTAGATCATCATGGAGAAAATCTATCTATGCAGTTACTAGAGTAAAAATGATGGCACATAATCAAACATTAGTTGCCAATTAATAATATTAAATACCATATTTTGAATCACTTCTTATTTCCTACAACATATTGACCAACCTACTGGGAAAGATCCTACAGATTAATTCTGAGCGTGAATATCTAAAAGTATGCTGGAGGGAGCTAACTAGGAAGAATGAAAATTATCAGTTTAGCTCTGAAGATGTTGTGAGTGGCTCCAACTTCCACCAGGTGGGGATTT
The DNA here is from genome assembly GCA_017656035.1 of Myanophis thanlyinensis. NCBI lineage: Eukaryota > Metazoa > Chordata > Lepidosauria > Squamata > Homalopsidae > Myanophis > Myanophis thanlyinensis. The sequence goes on along the minus strand of JAEANM010029941.1, from coordinate 7,874 downwards.
CAGTAATTTTCTGACTTGTTTCCTTTTTGAATCCATTCTTATTCAGTCATGATTATACTGTAAAATATTATACTGCAGGTTCTCTCAGGAACATCTAGGAATCTGCCCAATTCATGAAATCAGCATATATTCAGAAGCCTAATAATGGCTTCCATTGGTTTAATGTCACCTTTCTATGAAAGTTTTTGATATTTGTATGTCATTCAGCTCATATTTTCTTTCCCAAAGGACTTTGGCTTCCTAATACATATTCAAAACACAGTTCTCCATTTTGTAACTTTAGATGATAAGGAGAAAACACAATTCCCTCATGCTCTTCCCCTAATGCTAGTCTCAAGTAGCACTCACAGAAAAGAGAGATCACAGCACCTGTAGCATACAATATATTCAGGATTGCATTAGAATGGTTCTTTCGCCTTTGCTGTCATCAGTGACATTATCATTGGTGTTCCACCGATTTAGGGATATCACTACACGATTTCAACAAAATCTGTTTCAAAATAAAATAGATGACAAGAATTTAAAAATACCATCCACACTGTTTCTATGATATTTGGCAATCTGGAAGATGTGCAAATGGCAAAACAGAGTTCTGTTTTCCTCTAAATCTTACTAAAAATCTGAACATCCTGCTGGATCTCAAAGGATTGGACTGCGTCAGAGGTGGGATTCAACCAGTTTGTGTCTTATTTGAAGAATAAGAACCTGTTGTTAATTTCTAAGGAGTTCAGAGAACTGCTGGTTCAGCTGGTCATTAGGGCAGAGTTATTAAATTATTTGAATCCCACCACTGGACTGGGTCATTTCTGAGACTCCAATTTGGGTCCTCTTTAACAAATACTTTTTAAGAAATTAATACAGAGATCAGAAACAAAAAGGAAGGCAATTGAAAATGAGGAAAAACAAACTGTATTCCTGGCAGTTCCCAAAATACTATTCTTCTGTACATAAGAATCGAACTTAGGTTTAGAGAAAAACCATTTATATCAACCTGCAGGAGAAATAAGTTCCACACTGATAAACTATACAACAGACTGAATGAATAAGCTAGCATGCTGGACATTATTTCACCTCTGTCAGATTAATTCAATCTTGTAAAGTGGTAGCTGCACAGCTGCCACTTTAGGAAATAGTAAAAAAAGAAAGAAATCAATAAAAAGTCTCACCAGTGAAAGGACAGCCATAACTCAGTGGTCAGTCTGTATACTAACCAATTCTAACACATGGAAATAGTGTTATTTCCCTCCCCCGTCCCTTTAATATTCTAGGAAAAATAATAAATAAAAGAGAGAAATATGTGGAAATATGGAACAGAAGGAACAGAAGGAAGACAATATGGTAACACATGGCAACAGTTCCAAGATTTCAGAATCTCTCTCTCTCTCTCTCTTTCTGGTAATATATCTCTTTATATTAAATTATGTTTATTTTGGGTCAGTGTTGAAATAAAGTGTTCTCTCACTTTCAAGATCACATTCACAGGTCTTCATCAATAGTCCATCATGAGGCTCAGCAAAGGTTGCCTTCTAAAAGGTTGCCTCCAGCTTACCGTAAGGAATTCTAGCAAAAATGATAGGCTGTAAGCGCTGGACTGGATTTGAAGCATATCTCCTTCTGGCTTTTAATTATGCGGTATGTATTATTTGCTGTTGCTAAGTGTTTGAAATTACATTTATTTAACTGACTTATTTTAAAAGAATCGTGTTTAAGATGTTTTTAGTTTGCAACTGGGTTTTGCCATTTTGCTACCGCAAGCCATTATGAGAAAATATGCAAAGGATAACAGTTTGAATGCTTGAAAGTATGAAATTAGGTAAATATGTGTAAAATGTGAATTAAACACATTATTCCTTTTCCCACAACCCCTAGCAAAACATTCTTTTGTATAATATTCTCCAGGGGACTGCTGGTAGGCTCACACATTCAAAAGGATAGAGAATTTTCTTTCACTGGATATGAACAAATGCATTGACCCTTACAGATTAAGGCAAATCAAGAGGCTTCCATGATCTTGTGTTATCCTAAATGCTAGCAAAATCAGGAAACTACTACTACTCTGAATATTACTTTTTTTTTACTTTTACTTTTATTAAATTTATATACCGCCCCCTCACCCAAGGGACTCGGGGCAGTGCACAGCAAATAAAAACATACATAGATAACAAGCTAAAAACCAATTAAAATAATTATATAAGCTGAAACAAATTAAAAATTAATTTAGAATTTAAAAACCCACAATTAAAATGAATTAAATTTAAAATATAAAATTTCCAAATTTAAAATTTAGCCCTGAGGTATCAGGCCAGGCCAGTTAGCTGGAAGAGATGGGTTTTTAACGCACATCGGAAGGCTCGGAGGACAGTAATGGTCCGAATCTCAGGGGGAAGTTCGTTCCATAGGGAGGGCGTAGCCACAGAGAAGGCTCAAACCCTCAGGGCTGTCAGGCGACATCGGCACGACAATGGAACCCCGAGGAGGCCTGCCCTGTGGGAGCGCACCGGTTGGTTGGAGGCTGATGGTGGCAACAGGCGGTCCCGAAAGTACCTGGGTCCCAAGCCATGGAGCGCTTTAAAGGTAAGTACCAATACCTTGAATCGCACCCGGAAGGCTACAAGAATTACAGTCTTGGCATATACTATATGACCATGTGATCAAAAGTTGCATGCTTTTCTAGGAAGCCATTGCTCACACATGAAATAGCAATACCATTTTTTTTAGACTTAGATGCCATCCTATAATCTCATGGTTTACAACGTTACATTATTTGCATATTGCCCACCAATAATCTAGGTCCTCATTTTACCGACTTGGAAAGATGGAAGGCTAAGTCAATTTTAAACCCTGTCAGGATCAAACTCCAGGATGTGGGCAGAGTTAGCCTGCAATACTGCAATGTAACCACTGTTCTAACTGGATTCCTAAAAAGAGATAAATGGCCTTTGGACAACAAGAAACAGGCAGATCACTATACATAAGGAAGGCTTATACCCAAACTATGTGGGATTTGAAAAGTGAGCATACACATTTTGAATATTTCTTAAAAGATTGGTGAAAAAGCTGGGGAAGTAATTCTAACCAATGTTCCTCCACTGCGTTTTGCATTCAGAATCTCTGAAAATTCCGATTTCAGTTTTGAAAGTAGGCATACATCTAGTGTAGCCAAGTGTATTAGAAATAAAATCATCTACATGGTCCCTGAAATAGGATAATCCAGGCACCACAATCCTTTGATTCCAGTGAATATCATATCAAGGATCACAGTCCTTCCTTCCTTCCTTCCTTCCTCCTTGGTGAAGTGATACAGTTAACAGTTACTTTGTTAAAAATACATGATTAAATACTAAAGTAATATAAAAGTGATCCTAAGACAAATTCATATCCAGAGTTTCCTGATAGAAATTGGAATAGACCAGTAATTAGCTATTTTCATGGAAAATGGACTCATCCCCCACCCCTACCTACTTTTTAGGGTGTCTTAAACCCTCAGCAAGTTGGGGGAGTATTTAGTTCAGAGCACCAGGTAAAAAAGGACGGTGTGATAATGTGTGAGGTTTGGTAGCTTCATCCAGGGGTTTTCTGCATGGGAATAAAAAGAAAACCAAGATGGCTGTTGTAGCAGTATGGTTGAAACCTTACTTCTCTTTTATGCTTATTACACATCAAACACACCAGTGGTGAAATGCAGCTTGGTCGCACCAGTTCTGCCGATCCTGTAGTGGCGATGGCATTTGGCCCCACCCATCCATCCCTGACAATGTTTGGGCCCTCCCACCTGCCCCTGCTGTTTCTTGCCTTATATCCCTTTCAAGTTTTTCCCCTTTTTACTCACCTTAATTGCGCAGGACAGCTGTTCTGCGTGCCTCTGCAGCCTTCCCAATCACCCAGGCTGCTTCTGGCAAGTGAAATGAAGTTGTTTAGAAGCCGTGTGACATGCGGTTTGCCCGCATATACACCAACTGAACTGGTAGCAAAACTTATTGGATTCCACCACTGAAACACACATAAAAAGATTCAGGTCTTTGACCATGAAGTCTTGGCTATCATCTTCACTTTTTAAAAAAATCCTTCAACAGATTACCCCGGTTTTATTCTCAGTGTCAGGTTTGTATCAAGAAAGGGTTGCTACTTCACTCTGATTCTGAGTTTTCTCAAGATACAAATGTTTTTACATTTTCAGTCTGATTCTGAGTTTTCTCAAGATACAAAGCATACTGTAGTGATAGTAGTTGTTACACAAAGAAAATCTCTGTGCACCAGAATTGGGGCAATGTATATTTCCTGTTATTATTCCATTTCCATTAACAGAAACTTCTCAAAATGAGGGGAGAACAGAAGATTATTTTTCTTTTTAAATGGAAATATATCGTTTGATTGTTATGATTAATTTTTAATTACCTTTTTTTCTCTTAAAGGGCAGAGACAGTCAACTTTGTCAGTGCAATTAAGAAAAGTTGCATGCATAGAAAACGGAAACCTATTTTAAGGTTCATTGGGGCTGATTATTATAGCCATTAAAATTAGAGGAAGAAAAATATTTAAGGAGCTAGTAAGCTTTTGAATGAAAACAAAGAACTACCAAGACAAAAGGAATGCACAAAGTAAATACACTTAAAACTGCGTATCATTTAAACTTAGTTATTATTTCCATATCATACATAGTGTTCAGAACAAAGGTGTGTTACATTTAGTAGTCTTTCAAGCTACAAAGGGTACATACATTGTGTTATCACATCCTCTTAAAATCAGTTCTGGACGCTTTAATTTCAAGTTGACTAAACAAATATTTTTAAAATAATTCACAGATTTCACTCATGTGGTGACTAATTCCATAGTTGTTAATTTCATGCCCCTTTCAAACACAATTGGCGCTCCACAGATGTAACAATGTGAATTCCAAGAGTTTATGTCACAAAAACGCTGTGCTGTGTTGTCCCTTTCTAAAACATCCCACACTCTGCTCATTAATGCTAATAGGAGCTTGGGAGACGACATCAAAGACGCTCATAAAAGCTCACATGCCGCTTCGAATTAATGTGCAAAACAATCATAAATTAGCCAACCAGTTTGAGGGTAATAATGTGAAATAAACCCCAACACAAATATTGGAGTTTGTGTAGTTTTATGTTATACTAGAGGCTAATTTCTTAGATTTCACTTCAATAGGGGGAACAGGAACCCAGAACAGGCCTCTTCTTGCAAAAAAAAAGAAAAAAGAAAGATACTATTAAATCATGTCAATGTAGAGATCTGGCTATTTTGTCATCATATGCATATTTTGCTCCAGGTTTTATACTGTTATTTCTGCTAAATAAGGACAGCTGGAAGTGTTGGAATGCAAGAAAACACACTTTTTTAAGGAAAAAAAAAGTTCTTTTCTTACAAACTGATTTGTGCTCCTTTCCTAACATTGGGGTGATTTCACTATCCTTTTATATTCCCCATGCATATTTTCTCATCCAGTACAATTAAGCAGATCCACATGCAAAAGACTGTTTTCCTGTTTAAATGTGCATGTAATCACAGATCCTCTTTATCTCTTGGCATTGCAACTTGGAATGGCACATGTATTCCATCTGTGCTCTCCTATGCATTTCTATATACATCCAATTTCCTCAACAATTCCTTAAATAGCACACTTACATCTATATACACATTTCATGGATAGGCATTTCATCCATGGGCATATAGTATGCATCTAATTTTAATTTCTCCCCAATCAATTGTGAGTCAATGTATATTCTCACATGTCAATTCTTTTATATATTTAGTCCCAGGGCAATTTATGGCCTGATGAGACCCCCTGTGCAACACTGAATGCCTTCCCTAGTTTCTTGAATACAATTAGGTACTCTGGCTTGAATTTGTGGGACTATTAATGGTTAAAGAAAGCCATATGTTGAGGCGCTAAAGGTTTCTTGTACATTAATTCTGAGCAGTCTCTGGAGCCATTGATCTTTTGACTTAATAACTGATATATAAAAGCTATTAATATTTTTTAGGATATGGATTCTTCTATCAAATTGGAAGGAAAGCACCACACATGATTTTTTTCCCCACTTCACCCTATTGTTTCTGTTGACTTCACAGTTCCTAATAACAACTAGGTTGCAGGAAATAATTTCATTCCTAGCAGCTCTGTTTCAAAATTGATGCAGAGATACATTTCAAATAACCACACACATTCAGGTATACACATATGCTTAAAAGCAGCCCACACTGAGAGAAAATGTTTTTGTTTTCAAAAACACTAGGATGTTTTTGAAATAAAAATTGTCACCGGTTCTCAGTTTCTTGCCAAAGTCCTGCACTGAAGCCCAGCTTTAAAAATGCCCTTTCTTAGTCATGATGTGTGAATTTCCATCAAGTCAGCTGAAATGTGAACTTGAACAATGGAGACTGGCTTTTCTCCAGAGCTAAATAAAAATATGTGATATGAAAAGTGCCAAATGGTATATAGTGTTCTTTATAAAGTTATTATTTGTATTATTTGCAATACTAGGAAATTAAAATCTACTGCTTTGGGAAAAAGATAAGAGCTTCATTTTTTTATTATTGTAAATGTTATATGCCCACTCTTACTTATAACTTTTGCACTCCAAATGAGGTTCTAGTTTTGCCAATATATGCTGTACTTATTTTTTTTTTAGCAAGCCTACAAGGAAACCTGTTGATGATAAACTATCTGGACTGGAGACAGAGCTGAGAAAAATAGGATTTTTTTAAACAGGTTAATATTACCCACTACAATGCAACGTTTTCCAGAAGTTTGTATGATATGGAAACTTAATAACACCCATAGTAAGTCTAATGGATGTATCCATTCCACCTCCCCAATTCATTTGTCTGATAAAAAATAAGAACAGTCGAAAAATTGGCCACACACTATTTTTATATATGTGGTATTTTTTTTTAATCTCCATGTGGTTTGCATTGTTTTATGAATTCAGCTTTCTAAGTCACTAATTTATTACATATTCTCTCACTAGTTTTAGATATAGCTCTTTTGTTTTTGAGATCATCTTGTTGAAACGTCTTTAATACTGCTTAAGAAATTTTTCTTAGAGTTAAGTTTTCTCCTGCATTGAAATTATGTTCCCGAGCAGACAGTAGCCACATTCTATGTGTTTGAATGAAATAGAGAGATATACTTTTTGAAATGGAGGCCATGGAGATATAGAATACAGTTCTATTCTTCTTCTAGAAGTTGTTTCTTGAACTGGATAACATTGAATCAATACAGGCAAATCCTCAACTTACATGGTTTACCATTCATTTAGTGACTGTTAAAGATATAATGGCAGTGAAAAAAAGTGACTTATGACCGGTCCTCACACTTAACTATTGTTGCAATCAAGTGATTAAAATTTGGGTGCTTGACAACCAACATGCATTTATGACGGTTGCAGCATCTGAAGGTCATGGATCACCACTTGCAACTATCCCAGTCAGCTTCCGATTAGTAAAGTCAGTAGAGGAAGTGAAATCCAGTTAAAAACCACATGACTCACTGGACTGGAGTGATTTGCTTAACAATCGAGGCCAAAATAAAAAGTCATAAAATTGGGTGCGACTCATTTAATAAATGCTTTGCTTTTAGCAATGGAAATTTTGCTCCCAGTTGTGGCTGCAGGTCGAGGACTACCTGTACTACAAGTCTCTTATGGTCTTTTAAGATAAGAAGAGAGTTTTACCCTTGTTTATAGAGACAGCATTGGGCCTATAGGACCCAAGTCTGTCCTTAGAACATCTTGCTGCAGGGACTTCCTGTTTGGCTTCTTCGGCGGCAGGTCGGAATCTGCGATCGTCCACAGTTTCGATCTGTGCTCTCTTGCTGGAACTCCTTGACCCTCCCCGTAGAGGAGGTAAGAGGAGGT
>JAEANM010029940.1:0-10097 GCA_017656035.1 Myanophis thanlyinensis | reverse complement strand
GAAGGTTGGAGACCGGCCGATAACTAGATAACAGGGCTGGGTCCAGGGACGGCTTCTTGAGGAGGGGCCTCACCACCAAATATATTTTATATATTTTTTAGATTTTAAAATTATTAACCATTTGCATTGTATCCTTCCTTAGCTGGTTTATGACCTTAATATAGAATGAATTGATAAAAAGATTTGATTGATACTATTTCCACTCATCAGCAAGTACCCTGCTCACATTGATATCTTCTATCTCAAATTATTACTATCAGTTCACTCCAATTCTATTCCAATTACTGTAACTAAATATTGTTCTGTAGTTTGCACAATGTGCCAAAACATCTCTTTAAATACTTCTTAGATATACTCCATTTGGAAATATTGCAAATGCAATTTTCCTATACTCTATAATAATGTATTATGTCCTTACTGTCAACTGAATCTTACATCTGCCTTATTTTCATTAATAGTTGACAGAGTCATTTCAACAATGTAGATAAATAGTCCTTACAATTGAACTTTATTAGTCTTTAAACCATAGTCACTCCTTATGTATTCTTCTTTTTTATACACACCACTGCCTTTTCTCTAGATATATTAATATTAATTATAGTTCTTTCCATGGGTTCTGGTATACTTTATGTTGGTAATTTTACTAGTCTACTCTTCTAAATAATCATTTAATTGCCTTATTCAAATTATATAATGCCTTACTATATTAATTGTTATGCCCAAAATTCTTCAACTTATACTTTTAGTTGTATTGCCATGTGATTTTATAAGAGCATGTGGTAAGAGCCTAGTGGTTAAGAAGTTAGGCTTGTCAGCTGGTAAGTAGTTATTTCAAGAACCAAGTACTACATGATGAGGTGAACTCCTGGTCTTGTCCCAGCTCCTGCCAACCTAGCAGTTCGAAAGCATGAAAATGCAAGTAGATAAATAGGTACCACTTTCGTGGGAAGGTAACAGCATTCCATGAATCTCAGCATAAAATCATGCTGGCAACATCACCACGGAAGCATCTTCGGCCAACACTAGCTCCCTTGGCTAGGAAGCAGAGATGAGCACGACCCCTAGAGTCAGACATGACTGAACAAGGAAAATCTTTACTTTAACTTTTACTTATGATTTTATAACTTTAAAAAAAAATAGTCAATTTCTGCACTGTATAGACTGCATTGATATAGGGCAACTTAAATGGAACTCTGTTTTTCCAAAATGTGTTACGCTGGTCAGAGACCAAAATAAAATGACTCACTGGCTCATTGTGGGTCGTCCTAAAAACCTCTGTCATTATCTTCCAGCCAAAGTTGAATTAGCAAATCAAGATGAGCCAAATAGGAGACCATGCGGCTTTTTAAAATAAAGACCAATGAGGAATATTTGAAAGTAATTCAATTGGAACTGGGATCTGAGAATGAGACAATCATCTAAATGTTGTGAAGAAAATAGGAGTAGGAAAGTGTGTTGGATATGTCTTCTGCCTTGAGTTATTTGTAAAAATAATAAAATATGCTTTAAGGTGAAAGATAAAGATTTCCCTCACACATACATGCTAGTTGTTCCCGACTCTAGGGGGCAGTGCTCATCTCCATTTCTAAGCCGAAGAGCCAGCGCTGTCTGCTGATGATTCCGTGGTCATGTGGCTGGCATGATTAAATGCCAAAGACGCACAGAGTGCTGTTACTTTCCCACCAAGATGGTCTCTGTTTTTCTACTTGCATTTTTTACTTGCATGTTTTTGAACTGCTAGGTTGGCAGAAGCTGGGGCAAGTAATGGGAGCTCACTCTGTTACTGATTCAAACCATTGAACTGCTGACCTTTCTGATCGACAAGCTCAGCATCTTAGCCACTGAACCACCATGTCCCCATAAAAATATGCTTTAAATAAATAAAATAAAATAAAAGCAGGAAAAGCATAAAGTTGGTTGTTCAACTGTGCCTTGAACATGTTTGATGGGCATATTAATAAACGCCCCCAAAGGCTACTATTATTAATGCACAATCATAACTGTGGAAGCATTGTCCTGGAAGAGCAGTGAGTAGCTGCTCATAACAATCATTGTTATCTTTTAAAGATTTGCAGATCTGGCTTTAGAAGAGGATAATTGTAGCTCAGGCTTGAACTGTGCTCTCTGACCCTGTTTCTTAATACCCAGATAAACAGAGATTAACACCAAGATTAATACTAGACCAACAATCAAGAATAAACAATATCCCAATCAAGAAACTACCAACTCAGACAAACAAAAGCCTAATCAAGGAACCAACCAAGAACACTCCCACCAGAGAGCAAGCCCCACTCTCTTCTACTGCTGATAATATTATCTAGTTGGGTAATGAAATATCTGCAAAGATCTGGCTTTGAATAGTTTGCTTAACAGTCTGGTTGTGAATCTTAGTTTTGGGGTGAGAAAAGAATAGAATCCTAACATTGTAGAATTGTTAGCTCATTTTCAAAACTGCAAAAACGGCATCCAGACAACCAAAAGAGCTCTTTTTATTAAAAACTACTAAACACCCAACCCACTTATTGGTACTCAAAGTGTACCCTTAAGGGTTTAATTTAAATCTGTAGTTCCCATAGAACAAAACTAATTTGGACGGTCTAGGTACTAAACTCTAAAGACATATGTTGCAATAACAAAAAGCTTCAAGAAACAGAAACACTACAGGGTTAAAAATACATTGCATTTCAGATATTAACTTCACCTCTCATTTACTGTAGGCTTCCAGCTACCACATTTTATTAAACTTTTCCTTAGGGAAAAAGCATAGATAAATCATCAGATTCTGTTTGGGCAATATCCCCGTTATTCCTAACCACTATTAACTATGCCTTCTAGGCATACAGTAATGTCACCAAATTTTGTCATTCAGGATGTTGCCATTTGTAAGGTTAATGTTTATTAAAACTCATGCATTGTTGTCAGCAGTGATCACAAATGAAAGGTGGTAGGGATCAGTCTACATCAGTTCCATAGAAATCCCAAAGCCAGGCAGAATTCCCGAAAGAACTGAAATCAACGTAGAAGAATATATACAACTTTTCTATTGTTAAACTCCAGACTGTGGGCAGAGTCTGCTTGCAATACTGCATTTTAACTACTGTGCTAGCAAACACAGTTTAACCGACCTGCATAAATTAATAATAAATACCTAACAGCATTAATGGAGACAAAGTAAAACATGCCAAATGATTTGTTTGCCAATGCATCACAATGTTCATAACATACCTTTCTAGATTCCTCTCTTGAAAATCTGAAGGGACAGGGTAGACCAGATCTCCATAAAGAAATAGGTTCCAAAACATTGGGGTATCAATGAAAAAAAAAAGATAGTTTTCTATGTTCAAGAGGGAGTTGCACCTGTTTGTTCTACTCAGAGGTGCAGTTAAAACCCTGACCCTAACCCTCTTACAATACTAGACAACACACTATCAACTGTAGAGACCTTCAAATTTCTAGGTTCTATCATATCTCAAGACCCAAAAAATAACATCAAAAATGTCATCAAAAAAACACAACAAAGAATGTTCTTTCTGTGCCAACTCAGAAAGCTCAAACTGCCCAAGGAGCTGCTGATCCAGTTCTACAGAGGAATTATTGAGTCTGTCATCTGCACCTCTATAACTGTCTGGTTTGGTTCTGCAACCCAACAAGACAGACATAGATTTCAGAGGATAATTAGAACTGTAGAAAAAACAATTACTACCAACCTGCCTTTCATTAAGGACTTGTATACTGCACAAATCAAAAAGAGGACTGTGAAAATATTTACAGACCACTCACATCCTGGACATAAATTGTTTCAACTCCTACCCTCAAAACGACGCTATAGGGTTCTGCACACCAGAACAACTAGACACAAGAACAGGTTTTTCCCTAATGCCATTGCTCTGCTAAACAAATAATTCCCTCAACACTGTCAAGCTATTTATTAAGTCTGCATTACTATTATTCTCCTCATTGTTCCTTTCACCAATCCCCCCTATTTATGACTATAACTTTGTTGCTTGTATCTTTACAATTTATATTGTTTATTATTTCCTAGTATGATTTGATTGCTTATTTGTACCTTATGACTGTCATTAAGTGTTGTATCTTATAATTCTTGATGACTGTACCTTTTCTTTTGATATGCACTGAGAGTATATGCACCAAAGACAAATTCCTTGTGTGTTTAATCATACTTGGTCAATAAATAATTATATTCTAAATGTGGTACAAAGCAATCCCACAGATAATCAAATCCAGAGCTATGCATGTCCTTAAAGATTACAACCCACACCTTGAATTTCACCTGGAAGCCAATGCGAAACCAATGCAGCTTCCTGACTAGAGCTTAACTCAAGGGAGATTTTATTTTGTTTTCTACAGGCAGTTCTTGACTTACAACTAGCAACTGTTTGCATTTACTATGAAATTACAAGAAGCGACTTACTGTTGTGGCCCAACAGCAGCCGGCTGAGCTGTTGGTGGAATCTGACAGCAACAAACACTATGGGACTGCCCTGGAGGCTGAGGAAGACTCTGGGGGGTGTTCAGTCAGAGCAGAGACTAGAGAGGCCTGTTGGCCACTAGGTGGCGTCTGAGTTAGGGAACAGTGAGGAAGAACAGAGGGAGGTTGTCCCTGATGTGCACAGGACTGTGAGGAGGAGAGAGCAGCTTCGGAAGCAGGGTCAAAAAAGAAAATAGATACAGGTGGTTAATGTTTGGCGCCTCCTGGAGAGCTCATAGGTGAGGCGAAGGGAGGGGAATTTTGCAGGAAACAACAGTTTTACTACATCAAGCTGTGTGGAAAGGTTGTTCAGGAGAATTTGTGAATCAAGCCCTGTTTTAATTGAGATAGCTTTCTGGGATCTCAACCAGGAGGTTGATTATCTCCCCATTAGTTGTGGCATACAGCCAGGTATGCCTTCATGTGTTTGAAGACCTGAAACAGAACACTTACAATCAGTCCTCACACTTACAATTGTCAGAACATCCCCATGGTCATGTGGTCAACATTCAAGGGCCTTACATCAGTTGCAAAGACTTGGTATCATTTGCAAACTTCCCAGCTTCCAACAAGCAAAAGTCAATAGGGGAAGTTGTTCACTTAATGAATGCATGGTTTACTTAATAACTGCAGTTATTCTTTAACATCCAGCTCAAAAAAGATTGTAAACTTAGATGCAATTCACTTAAAAACTGCCTTGCTTGGCAACAGAAATTCTGGTCCAAATTGTGGTTTTTAAATCAAGGATTACCTATACAGGTAATCCCCAAATTATGTCAGTTCACTTAGCAATTGTTTGAAGTTCTGACATAATCCCCCCCCCCCAGTACTTACAACACAATCCTGAAATTACAAATGTTGCAGTAACATAGCAGTCATTCACACTTACGAATGACTGCAGACTACTCACCTGGGCTACCTCTGGTAAGGAAAAACTTGCATTTAAGAAGCAGCATGGCAGCAAAGTGCGCATGCACAGAAACAATAGTAAAACCGGTTGCATTCCATCACTGACTTGGTTGTTTTCCTGCAGATGTTTCATTATCCAATGCGAGCACAACATCTATCCAATGCTAGACGATACCTAGTTTGAGTAATGATACGTCTACAAGAAAACAACCAAGGTCTGAGTACCAAGGACACCTCAAACATTAGGAAACATTAGGAACCAGACCTGTTCCATCGACAATCTTAGAGGGATTCAACTCTTCCTGTTTTTGTAGTTTGTCCCAACAGGGTTGCTCTTAGGAAACTTTCATGATGTAAACTTGACTTTCTGATTTTTAAAGCACCCATGATGACATCAATCAATTGGCTAATCCAAGCCTTGATATGTGACCCAATTTCTACTCTTTTCCATTTTCTTCCATTCAAAAACAAAACATCCTCACGCTTCAGGAAAAGGGAAAGAAGTCCAGGGAGAGATATTTTTGTCCATCCTCACATTAATTACGTTAGTTTATAGGATTATTTTATTCCATAGAAGATCCTGACTTTTAATTCAAAGTTTTTCCCCTACTGTTTGCGCATTAGGCCTGGCTTATGACCATCCATCCTGAACCCATTTCAACTCCTGAAGGAAAGTTGCGGATGGCGAAGCATGCGCACACCAAACCGGTAGTAAAACTGGTTGAATACCACCACTGATTACAATGTAAAACTATAATATCTTTGCTGTTTTCATAAGGGCTTTGCAGCAACCTTTTTAATGCAACTCTAAATGAAGTCCTTACTAGACATTTATTGTACAAAATAACTTGATTTAAGAAACTGCTGTGAATTAATGTGATTTATTTTCCCTGGGTTTCCAATAGTAAGCCATCTAACAAAGTAAAAAAAAAAAAAAAAAACATTGTGCCAGGTAAGCAGAGTTACAATCAAGTTTCCATCTGGGAAGTAAAAGTTAAAATTGTATTTATCGTACAAGAATTTTAAGCTCAACTTTTCCTCCACAAACCTCAGGATATGATTTCTCATGAGACAACCCTGAATAAATTATGTTATTAATATTAATGGATTAATACTTGGAAAATAATTAATTGAGCAGAGGTTTGCTTTTGCACTTCTTCCACATGGCCTATGATCAATTAAACAGCTTTTTTAAAAAATAAAATAAAATAAAATTAACTAGTTTTAATACTTTAGTGAGCTTTCCCCTTTTTTTCCATTCATATTCAAGAAATGCAGAGAAAGTTATCATGTCATCTTTTCCACAGTTAAAATACTTAGCTGGAATTTTCAAATGAATTTACTAGGCTGAATTAAATAACAAAGCAAAACTACAGGTAATTTCAGATTCAGTTATGGTTGTTGGTCAAGGTCTACCCGAGGGCGGGATTTACTAGTTATATGCTAACTAGAAAAGAAAATGCAGCTAAACAACAGCCATGCCCTTTTCTGGATTATGAAGACTTGGACCAGGATAACATACAATTTAGGAGATTACCACACTGTAAAATGCATTGTATGTGATTAATTGAGTGGTCAAACTTTGAAGTCATCCCATTGCTAGAGAACATTGGGCAGTTCACAATTAAAAACAACAATAGCGTAAGAATGCCAGTGACTCAAAGAGTGACAAAATATCAACCATGAACCTATCAAAACAAAGTCAAAACAATTTAAATCAAAATGTAAGGGGACTCCATACTCAGACCTTCTCCAAGCCCTGGGTTAACAACCAAGTCTTTATTATTTCCTAAAAGACATAATAGTGGGAATCATACTCATCTCCACAAAATCATTCCAGAAGACAGAGGTGAAATTCAGCAGGTTCTAGCTGGTTCTCTAGAACCGGTAGTAAATTTTCTAAGCAGTTCAGAGAACCGTTTGTTAGAAGAAATCTCATTTTGTTTTTTCCACTTTACAGGGTTAATCCTGTAAGGAAGGAAGGAAAAAAAACATTCTGGTGTTGTTTCTAGCTTAATCTTTATTGCCCTGCTTACAGAAACTGCCCACCCAGTCACATGATCCCCTAGCCACGCCTACCAAGCCATAGAACAGATAGCAAAAAAATTTGAATTCCACACTGCCAGAGGGCCATACAAACATGGCACCACATGTGGCCTAAAGAATGCATTCATGAGTAAAACATGTTAAATTAACCATGGGTAAAGAGTTGCTTGACAATGAGATGGACAGCATATAAATGAAATAAATAAAAGTGTCATGCAAGCAGTACGTTTAATCATAAATGACTTGGAAGAATATATTTAACTAACATAGAATCCACCATAGTAGTATCCTATACAGGAAGTCTAAATTACATTTCATCTCCTTAGTATCCATGGAGCTAATTTTTCAGAAGTATTTGGGAACTTGACATTTGTCTAAAATAGAGCAGCAGGTGCCTAATATGTTGGCAAAGCTAAGCTAATACTTGATAATTCTCACATTCTTGCCAAGGTGCTTAGTGGTCCATCTCTTTAGAATCTTCCTAGTCATTTCTATCAGGTTGATTCATCTGAAGTGCCTATGAAGTTCATTTTCTTTGTAAAAATAGATGTTGCCTTTCATCTAACCCAGTGGTTCTCTTTTTTTAAATATTTTTATTTTTAAACGAACATACATACATACATACATACATACATACATACATACATACATGAACAAAACATAAAACCATCTTTCAATACAAATGTCCAACATTTAGCCCTACTGAGTTTTCTATATATACATTATATTTATATAATACATCTCTCCAATTATTTCTTGTTGTCATGTGTTTACATATACGTATATATATAGATTTACATTTCCTTTTCTGTATTTATCCAATCATATACTAAATTCCAAATCCTGTAATATTCTTTATCTTCTTTGCCCTTCATTTTTAGTGTTAAACTATCCAGCTCTGCACATTCGAGAATTTTTCTAACCCAGTGGTTCTCAACCTTCCTAATGCCGTGACCCTTTAATACAGTTCCTCATGTTGTGGTGACCCCCAACCATAAAATTATTTTCATTGATACTATGCTAATATGTGTTTTCCGATGGTCTTAGGTGACCCCTGTGAAAGAGTTGTTCAACCCCCAAAGGGGTTGTGACCCACAGGCTGAAAACCACTGATCTAAACACTGAAGTTTAAAATAAAAAGGTTTCTCCACTCTCAAATTTCAAACCCATCTTTTCATCCATTTCTTCCCATTCTCTCCTCTCACAGAAGATGGAATCAAAATATTCTCATTTTCCTTGTTATTCTGTACTGACACACTGATTCTTTTCTCTTGCTTTTTATTTTGATCAACTCTAAGGACACCCCTTTGTTCTTCTTAAGAGTCCTTCATTATCTCAGTTTATTCTGAACTTTGGTCATTCTACATCACCTCTACAATTTACCTGAATGTATTCTTTCTTGGTTACCAATCCCTCTTACCACCAGGCCTGAAGTGCCTACAACATCTTAAGAGTTTCGATGATTTTCCTGTACTGTGAAAACAGCTTTGCAAAGTGAACTATATTAAAGTTTTACTTCATTTTGCTTTTATTTACTCCACCTGAGGCTAAATAAATTTTCACCGAGGAACTAGGTAATTTCATTTTGGAGGTATCAAAGGAGGCCTCTGCACCTAAAGAATTTCAATAAAATACTGAGGCACCATATAAGCAGCTTTAAAGGTCTGAGTTTAAATCACAGTGATACCAAAGTAACTGCTTTGGGAGAGCAAAACTCAAGAAATCTTCAATATGCACAAAAATACCAATCCCTGAACAAACTTCGGTTGTTCACCTAATTGGAAACAATTCAGCTTTCCCATTTTTTTCAGCCTGGCCTGGACAATATATATATAAAATCAAGGAGGCTTAAAAAGAATATGATCAATATGCCTGAAGCAAGTGGAATGCTAACCAATGTTAGATATGGATGAACAACAGCAGAGTGGAACAAGGTCATATTTACTATTCAAAGAAAAGACATACAACAGCCAGTTGGTAAAATATCCTTTGCTATACTTTTTAGGGTTACACATTTTTATCTTAAGAAAAAGCATCTGTATAGTGACATACTGTACATAGGAAGATGGCTTTTTGACTGCTGGCTGCATTTCACTGATTTTGCCACTGTCGTTGCTATTTAAAGCACGGCTTCATTTTCCAAAAATATTTGGAATGATAATTATAGCATGAGATGTAGCCATAGACTTGAATTTGATTCATATCTCAAATCCTATTTGGCTTGATAGTTAAAATGCTGAATGAAAATTGCTTAACGATCATGGGTTCAATTAACACCCATGAGGCTTTGCATAACAACCACCAGAAAAAAAAAGATAATAGATCAGTCATCCTTCATGACCCACATGATTTACAAACATAATGTGCATGCTCATTTATGGTCGTAAGCCAAGGACTGCCTGTATGATTAAAATAAACTTTATCATAAGCTATCTTCTCTCTCATTCTAATCATATATAAGCGTGGATATGTGTACTTGTGCACATATACAGAAACACTGAGAGACAGAGAGAAAGAAACAGAATAGCCATTATCCATTCCAATAACTCTGGGTAGATTAAAATAGGGTGACCAACCGTCCTCTTTTGCCCGGACATGTCCACTTTTTACATCCAGTCCGGGGCGTCCGGGTGGGTTTTATAAATTTATAAAA
>JAEANM010029939.1:0-10097 GCA_017656035.1 Myanophis thanlyinensis | reverse complement strand
ACTATAACTGGAAGATGGTTTTATGTTTTTATGTTTTGTTTGTATGTATGTATGGTTGTTTGAAAAAAAAGAAAAAAGAAAAAATAAATAACCTGCATAGCAACAGGTATCCTACATGAAAAAAGGAACTGTATCATCGACGCTCTACCGCAGGAGATGTACTTTCTGCCCTAGTAGGTGTCTTGCTAGTTCCTGCTGCAAACATCTAACTTGTTAGGCAGTATTTCATTTAGTGTCAACTTTTGAACCTGGCATATGAGAGAAAAAGGCCTGCACTACTGTCTGATAAATTGAAACATTAAAAAAAGGAAATAAATTATATAGGAGCTTTCTTGGCATTGCAGTTTTAAGGCATTTGGATAGGGAAATCAGCCCTTTTTCTTTCTCATCTTTTTTAGGAGATAGGCTAATCTCCCAAGAGATAAATACAATCTAGCTTTATTATATAAAAAAGGAAATGCAATAATGTAAAAATCCTTTTTTAGTTTTAAGCTGTCACACAAAACCACTTCATAATGAAGGTTATAAAGAACAGAGTTGGTCAAATCCCAGAGTACTACTTCAAATAATCTTACCTAGAAAAAAAATAGAGAGGAAATAGTAAGTTTTAAGGCAATTCTGCTGTGGAAAAGTGTCAAATTGTATAAACCAAAGAAGTACTGAATTTGTATAGAGGACTTAAATACCCGAGACAAAATATTCAACATGAAACAAAATAAAAAAATAATCTTATGCAATATTTCTGACTAAAAGATATTCTATTTATCTTTTCAAAAATTGCCATTTTCTGAAAAAATATTATTTCTGCTTCAACTATTCCTAAATTTTTCTTCCAGATCCTAGAGGATTCCTGTCAATTAATTATGAAGCTATTGAAGAAATGAAACTGTTCTCATCTCTTTTCTCGGTCTTGGCTCCGAACTACTTTTGACAAAAAGCATCCAAAGGGAAAACAAATCCTTTATGTAATAGTAGAATTTAAACGTTGGGAAATTGGTACATGTAGACAAAAGTAACAAATGGGCTTGATAGTTCAGGGACAATAAGCAAATAAAAAACGGCAGAAGAATTGAAAAAAAAAATACTTAAGAGTCTGCAAGTGGTGGTCAGAAAAATCAAGATGGCACCCATGATGGTGTGATAGAAACTCCACCCAATTTGTGTGTGTGTGGCACTTGTGCAGGCATTCCTGGGTCGTCGTCTTGTTAGTCATGAAGTTGTGTCCAACCTATCGTGGCCCATGGATAATGTTCCTCCAGGCCTTTCTGCCATCCCCCGGAGTCCATTTAAATCCTTTTTTCTGTACCATCCCCTGGAGTCCATTTAAGCTCACACTGACTGCTTCAGTGACTCCATCCAGCCACCTCATTCTCTGCTGTCCCCTTCTTCTTTTGCCCTTAATCGTTCCCAGCATTAGGCTCTTCCCCAGTGAGTCCTTCCTTCTCTTTAGGTGGCCAAAGCATTTGAGTTTCATCTTTAAGATCTGGCCTTCTAAACAGCAGTCAGGGTTGATCTCCCCTAGGACTGACTGGTTTGATCAAAGGCCTCAATTCTGTAGTGCTCAGCCTTCCTTATGGTCCAACTTTTACAGCCATACATTGCAACTGGGAAAACCTTAGCCATAGGCACTTTTGTTGGATGATGTCTCTGCTTTTTAGTATGCTGTCTAGCTTTGCCATAGCCTTCCTCCCCAGGAGATAGCATTTTTAAAAAAATTTATGGCTATAGTCCCCATCTGCAGTGATCTTGGAGCACAGGAAAATGAAATCTGTCATTACTTCCATTTCTTCTCCATCAATTTGCCAGGAATTGAGAAGGCCGGGTGCCATGATCTTAGTATTCTTAATGTTGAATTTCAAGCCAACTTTTGCACTCTTCTCCTTCACCCACATCAAAAGGCTCTTTAGTTCCTCTTCACTTTCTGCCATTTCTATTCCTGGGTCTAAACTATGTTAAAACCAACAAATACCTTTGAGTGTAAAAGTATATTTCATTTCATGTAATAATAGGTAGTTCTTTGGATTTGAAGAAGACACAGTGTTGTGTAGTTCATCTATGAACACCAAGGTAATCCTTCAGTCCCAGTCTGGAAGTGGAGAGACTAGCACAGTGGAGAAACTCGAAGTCCAATACCCAACTTTGGGTATTATTCTGTGACACTGCTCATGGTTTTCCATCAGTTTTTGGTGGTGCCTGTCTCTGAAGCTGATTTCATAGCATAGGATTTACCAGTGGGTTCTGTCAGCAGCCACAACTTCTAATTCCTTGGTTGACTGTCACAGTGATGTAGAGTTTCCTTCACAGCATCTTTGTAGTGCTTGGGTGGATGGCCTCAAGGTCTTTCTTATTTCTAGTTCACCACAGAGCAACTGTTGGGGCATATGATAGTCGTCCATTCTAATGATATAGCCCACCCACCATATTTGAGCTCTGATAATCATGAACTCAGTGCTGATGGACTCATGAATGTCAAGGAGACATGAATGGAGACACAATATTCCCAATGAACACCAAGGATGGAGTGAACAGCATGCTTGTGAAATTTCTCCAGTTGTTTTATGAGCCATCATCAAGGATTCACATCCATTAAAGAGAGTAGAAATAACTATAGATCTGTAGACTTTCAGCTTTGTGACATGTGGAAGTTGTGTTGGCTGAATCTACTGCTTCGAGACTGCAGTAAATGGAGCCAACAGCACCAGCAATGCCAATGCTAGAGACGCCAAAGCCTGTAGACAAGAAGAACATGCCACCACCAGAATCACATCCACCATCACCGAGCACGAAGTGAGAAGAGCCTTCAGAAAAGTGAACACCAGGAAAACAGCAGGTCTGGACAGTATCCCAGGCTGTATCCTCAAATCCTGCACTGACCAACTTGCTCCAGTGTTCACGGAGATATTCAATCTCTCCCTACTCAAATCAACAATCCCTATGTGCTTCAAAGAGTCCAACATCGTCCCCGTCCCCAAGAAACCACATCCCACTACCCTCAATGACTATTGCCCCATTGCCCTAACATCTATAATAATGATGTGCTTCAAACGACTAGTCAGAGACCTCATTACTTCCTCACTACTGGACACACTGGACCCCCTACAGTTTGCCTATCGACATAACCGCTCAACAGATGACACCATTTCCCACCTCCTCCACACCCCACTCACTCATCTGGACACTGGAAAAGGAAACTATGTCAAAATGCTCTTTGTGGACTACAGTTCAGCATTCAATACTATAATCCCCTCCACACTGACCGGTAAATTGAAACATCTGGGCCTCAGCCCATCCCTAAGTCAATGGATCTCCAACTTTCTAACCAGGAGTTGTAAGAATGGGCGGGTATGTCTCATCCTCACCCTCAACACCGGAGCCCCCCAGGGCTGTGTTCTGAGTCCCCTGCTATACTCCCTATACATGTAGGACTGCACGGCCACTACAGACTCCACTGCCATCATTAAATTTGCTGATGACACTGTTGTGGTAGGCCTGATCTCCGATAACAACGAGATAGCCTGTCTAAATAAGATTAAGAACCTGGAGAGCTGGTGCCAGAAAAACAACCACCTCCTCAGTGCCAGCAAGACAAAGGAGCTGATAGTGGACTACAGCACAAAGCAGAAAAGAACATACCAGACCCCCATCATCAACAATAGCCCAGTGGAGAGAGTGGACTGCTTCAAATTCCCAAGCGTCCACATCTTGCAAAACCTAACATGGACCCAACATATCGACACTGTGGTGAGAAAGGCCCGACAGCGCCTATACCACCTCAGACGACTGAAAGACTTCAGACTGCCCCCAGCAGTGCTCTGAAACTTCTACTCCTGTATAGTAGAAAGCATTCTGATGGGCAACATCACCACATGGTTTGGGAACAGCACTATACAGGACATGCAAGCTCTACAGAGGGTAGTGCGCATAGCAGAGCGCATCATCCATACCAAGCTCCTGAACTGCACTCCATCTACAACAGATGATGCCAAACTACAGCCAGGAAAATAATGAAGGACCCCAGCCATCACAACAACAGACTGTTCACCATGATGCGGTCAGGAAAGCACCTCCGCTCCCTGAAAACCAACACAGAGAGACTAAGGAGGAACTACTTCCCACAGGCAAAATGGACCCTAAACCAAACCACAACAAACCCAGGACTATAAAGTATTCCTATAATCTACCTCTCTCAACCACTCCCTAACTTATTCTCCATCCCTTTCTATACTATTCCCTTGCCCTACTACCTGTGGTCACGAGTGGTTGCATACACATTTCACTGTATTTCGTACCATGTATGTCTGTGCATGTGATGAATAAAATTTGATTTGATTTGATTTGAACACTGTGGTATGCATCCCTAAAACCTGGCTGGCCTTTGTTGATGAGTCAATTTCTTTATCCGAAGAGCCTCACTAAAGACAATGCTTCACAGGTATTTGAAGCTGTTTACATTTGTCAGCTGGGTATCATCAACAGTTATTTTTGGTACTCTAGAGTTGATATTTGACACAGGTTGGTAAAGTACTTCAGTCTTGTTCATACTGACAGGCTGAAGAATATAGCAGCATTGGAGGATTTGTTCAGTATAAACTGTCTATGCAGTTGTCAGAGATTTTCTTGAGTGACTGCGTGGAACTGGTGCTTTGATCCAACCCTTTCATGTATCACATTTAATAGAATACATTTACTCCCATGTTCCACTTTGGTAAAATTGCAGGCTTGCAGCAATTTTGGGAGCAGCGATTTTTGATACTGCTCTTGGGATCACATTTAAGTATTATGTATGAAATTTCAGGGTATAAATTGGGCCCCATCCTCTGGCAGCAAATCATTGCCATTTGCTACCTCAACTTCACTTTTAGAACCATCTCTTTTGAATGAGAGCAGAGAATAATGAGAGAAGATGAAGTTTAATTTCCCCAAGGATACCCACTCATAATTCCTGTCCTTTCTGTTGCAACACATAAAGCATGGGATGTTGGTGTGGTCTTTTGTCTAAAGTGGCAGATGAAGAATTTAAAAAGTAACACTAACTTGTCCAACAAGTCTTTATATTAGAAGACAATGTCAAATCTCTGTGTGTGGGTACTATAGAGCATTCCATATGATAATAAATATACGGAAATATATAGAAATGATACGATGGCTTTTGATAGAAGCCATGTAGACGTTTAACCTAAATACCCTGTACTGTGACGCTGGAGTGGAGATGATCAATAGAAAATCAGTGGAAGGCAAATAAACATCAGTGTTTATGGTACATTTTGATACCATCAGGAAGGAAAGCAAAAATGTGAAAAAGAACAAGAAAGTCAACTGAATACAGTGGTACCTCAAGATACGAATGCTTCACGTTACGAAAATTCCAAGATATGAAGGGTCTCTCGAAAAATATTTTGCTTCAGGATACAAAAGAAATTCCAAGATACGAAAAATGTTTCTGCAGCAGAAACGGGGGAGGTTTGAAAATCCCCACCCCATTCGAGGGGGATACGTACCTCCGCTGGCCAGCGCTGCTGCAGATTTTCAAACTGCAGATTTTCAAACACCACCTCCAACACATCGCCTCACTCGGACCTCCGCGCAGCCAGGCAGGGGGAGGGTACAGAGGAGAAGCTGGCGTTAAGAGGAAAGAGAGACCAGGGACGGAAAAAGAGCTTTCCCCTATGTGATCTCACCAAGCTCTTTTTCCGTTCCTGGTCTCTCTTTCTTCTTAACACTAGCTTCTCCTCTGTACCCTCCCCCTGCCTGGCCGCGCAGAGGTCTGAGTGAGGTGATGTGTCAGAGGAGGTGGTGGGGGTGGAGAACAGGAGGCCAGGATGGATACAGAGGGGAAGCTGGCGTTAAGAGGAAAGAGAGACCAGGGATGGAAAAAGAGCTTTCCCCTATGTGATCTCACCAAGCTCCTTTTCCGTCCCTGGTCTCTCGTCTTAACGCCAGCTTCTCCTCTGTATCCATCCTGGCCTCCCATTCTCCACCCCCACCACCTCCTCCAACACATCGCCTCACTCGGACCTCCACGCGGTCAGGCAGGGGGAGGGTACAGAGGAGAAGCTGGCGTTAAGAGGAAAGAGAGACCAGGGACGGAAAAAGAGCTTGGTGAGATCACATAAGGGAAAGCTCTTTTTCCGTCCCTGGTCTCTCTTTCCTCTTAACGCCAGCTTATCCATCCTGGCCAGGGCGTGCAGCTTGGGAGTCCCCCCCCCTCAAGCAAGGGGGATTCCCTCCGCGGCTGCCTGGCTGTGTGTGGGGGGAAAAGCCAGTTCCGGTTGAGGACGCTGACACTTGGCGGCCACTGATTGGCTCAGCTGGCGCGCCTGCCTCACCCAGTCGCCGTCAGGAGAAGGAGGAGGGAGGAGAGCGAAAGAGCGAGCCAGCTAGGAGCCGCAGGAGGTGAAATAGGAAGCGCTGCTGATGCTGACACCGCCGCTGCTCTCGGGTTGCCGGCTCAAGTTCTTCCTCTGGGTAGTCTGAGCGCGCCGGCCGCCTCCGATCCTGCTCCTCTCTCTCTTGCTCTTTCTCTCTCTCTCTCCCCCCCCCGCCCCTTCCCCTCCCATCCATTCGCCCTTTGCCATGTCCACCCGTTCCTGCCATTGCACAGATTAGGCATTTCACATGTAAAACTTGCTTCGACATACGAAAAATTCAGGATACGAAGGCCACCCTGGAACGGATTAATTTCGTATCTCGAGGTACCACTGTACCCATTAAAGCATTCTGGAGGAAATGGCACTGAGTGATTATATTACCCCCTTATCTTTCCATTATCTGTTTCAATGTTGAGGCCAACATATAGTGGGAGAGGGCTTGCTTGGACCTCTTTCCTACAGTGTGCCAGCAAGCAGACCATTTCAGGGATTTTCCAATACAGGCAGCATACAGTTTCTATTGAGCCTAGAATTATAGTTTTTAGTCATTGCTGTTGTAGATTGAGGGATCATGTAATCAGTCCAGATTTTTTTGACATTTATTGGCTGTAGTTGAATTGAATGTACACTTGTTAAGTGAATCCAATTTCTCTGATGTGTGTTTTAGTCAGAAACTGAAAGTTAACTCTAGAAACTGACAAAAAACCTCCAGAAATTGACAAAAAAAACCCCAAACCCCGTTACAAATCACAGTCACAGGATCATGGGATACTGCAAATGATCGTAAAGATGTGTTGATTTCCTCAAGCCCAACATGTGATTGTGTGATCTCATGATTGCATACAGCATAATTTCAAAAATGGATTATAAATAGCTTTTGGAAGAGGCTCCATTGTAATAGTTGCTAAATGACCAGTAAGTTTAGGACAGCATATACTTGTCTGTAAAGTATATTTTGATGTTTCAAACTCCAAATACTTTGGTTGTGCTTTCAGTGAGAGTTTTCCTTACCTGAGAAGGTAAGATTGATGGTCATCTCTTTTAGGCAGATACAAGTGACTTTTTCCTTCCCTGGACACACACTTGGTATATTTGGAACTCATCTTTTGTGAAAATAAAAATGTTAGCATTTCGTACAATGTTTTCCAACAATTTTTTCCTGTATAATCCTGAGTCTACTGAAGCTCTTCAAGGTATTGTTCATTTCGGTTGGTAAATTAAAACTGCTTCGGATGGTGAATCTAAAGAATACTCTAGAGGGAACAGAAGAGCTGGAGATACTGTATATTTTTCTTTTTAAAAAATCTTGTTGAAAATGAACATACATTTTGATATGGTTCTTTCCTATTTATTCTTTTTCTAAGATATTTTTATGGCTATGCATATCACTTTTAATGCTGAGAAAAGTAGAAGAATATTGATGATTATTTTACCTTTTATAAATAATATTATTTGTGCTTGCAGCTAAATCAGTTTTATCCCTTGGCCTTCAAAGAGGTTATGGTATCCACACAATAAAATGCTAGTATATCTGAAATGCAGAGAAACATTTAGATGTGGTTGTTAAAGGTACTAGGCTGAAAATAGGGGAGATTATGAGTTCTTATGGTGGAGTGGTGTGGTGGCTTAGAGGTAAAGATGCTCACTTCCCACTTGGGAGGTTGAGAGTTCAATCCTAGCAGCAACAGATGTTTTTCTATCAGAGCACAATGAGAAAATATCTGCTGTGAACTTTGCATAGGTGTCAGGAAGGGCATTGGGCCAGTAAATGCTCAGCTCCATTGTTGCCCTGACAGACCTGAATATAGGGATTAAAGGGTTGTTTAAAAGGAAAAAAAAGAGTTTTTATGGTGCCAAATCTGGCTAAGGGACACTGGGACATTCATTCTCTCTTAAGATCTAGAAAAAAGATATTGGCAAGCCATTTTAGAAAAATGTTGAAGCCACCATGAGTTCAGTGCATCCTTGAAGGACCATAACAATGAAAATATTTGCTATTCTTCCAGTTTGAATTATTTTTGATTATGCATCCTCAAATTAATGTCAACTCTTGGTGATGATATCTTCACCATGACAAAAGGTCCCTACTTGGTCTTTCTTTTACTTCCAACAATGTACCCATCACTTCTGTAACCATAACCATCTATTCTATTATGCATCTACTAAGCAGCTGCTTGTCATCATCTCTTTCCTTCCACCTTTCCCATTATTAGAGGCTTTCCCAGAGAGTTAGGTTTTCACATAATGTGTCTGAAGAATAATAATTTGAACCTGATCATTTGTGCCTCTAGTGAGAACTCTGAGTTGATTTGTTGAATGATACATTGATTTGTTTTCATGGGGGTCCACAATATTCTCAGAAGACTTCCCCAATACCAAAGTTCAAAAACATTTATTCTGTTCTTACACTGTCCAATTCTGACTTCAAGAGAGTTTGTAGAATTTGCTTGTACTGTTCTGATCTTTGTAGGTGTTGATACGTACATCACGGCATCTGAATATCTTTTCAAGCCCTTTCTGACTGCTCTACCAAGGGCTGGTCTGCAGCATATTTTATACATCTTGATCCTTTACTGTTGATGTTTGATCCCAAAAGGTAGAAGCTATCTGTTATCTAAAAATATACAACTTCCCAAATATACATACATGAAAACACTCCCATTATTTTAAAAAAAACAATTGCACTTCTAAAATGGTTGACAGATAATGGTTTCAAACACCACATTTTTCAAAGTAATGTCTGATTATGAATGCTTTAAGCACTTATGATGTTACCTAGTTTGGGCAATTAAACATTTGCAAGAAAACAAGTTCAGAGAGGACCAAAGACCCCTCTCTTTAAGCATTGTATTATAGGCATTGTGAAAAATTACCTACAGTACAATGGTTTTCATAGATTTCTGATTAGATAGAACATTAAAAGAGATTGTGTTATCTTCTAAGATAAGTATATTAAAATTTTGGAATAGGCAGTCTTTCTAAACATCCGTAGATGAAGCCTTCTACAATGCTTAAACGTTTGTGACACCTTTTGAATTTTCAATATTTCTGCATAAATATAACCTAAAATGAGATCTGTTCTCTATACAACCCCTAAAACTAGGTAAAATGAACCCAAAATCTTTATAGATACCTATTTTTCTTTATTATCTTTCTCCTACTGTAATTAAAAATAGGAACATTGCCTGAAGTAAAAAACTTTGGTTGAATGATTGTAAGAGTCAATTTGCATTTTTATTGATTTTCCATCCTGTCCAATTGCAGAACTTAATCTAGAAGGGAATTATATTCATCACCTGCCAGAAGAGGTCCGAACCCTGTCACATCTGAGAATTATCAACCTGTCCAGGAACAAATTCCACACTTTTCCTGAGCAGCTGACTTCTTTGCCCGCTCTTGAAATGATCAACCTTGAAGAGAATGAGATTACAGGTAAAAAAAAATGTGGCTGTGCATTCAAGTGTCTCTTTGTTCGAACAGAATACTAGATAGATTTTTGCCCTCAATGTTTAACATTGTCTTAACAGTTGTAGTTTTTTCTTTGCAGGCAGATATTGTTTGACTTTTCAATTAACCATGAACATTCCAAAATTTATACCAAGGTTATAGTTTTTACACATAACATAATGGATTTATCATAACATAATGGATTTATTTTAACTTTGGGTTTTAAAGTTTTATAATTAATTTTAAATGGGATTTTAAATTGAATATTTTTAGACTTCAGCG
>JAEANM010029937.1:0-10098 GCA_017656035.1 Myanophis thanlyinensis | reverse complement strand
GCACAACATGTGTGCAGCGAAATTGAATGAGCCTCCATCAGTACAATCACACAAAGCACAGAAACACAGAATACATTTAAGCCACCATTCTATTCACACAGTATGTGAGCAAATATCCATAAGCTCACAAAAGGGATGTAAATTCAAATGTAAGCTCTTCCATCCATGTTTTGAGAAACATGAAGCCATAATCACTCTCTGTGATTAAGCATTCTCTGATTATATTAATCTACACTAGGAAATGGAAACTTTTTTTTAAATTTCCATACCAGGAGTATTTCTCTGATGGGGGAGGACTAACATTGACTCACATGATTTTGGCCAATATAATTCTATGCAGGTAGTCCTTGACTTATGACCACAATTGAGCCCAAAATTTCTGTTGTTAAGTGAGATATTTGTTAAGTGAATCACCACTGCCTTGCCACCATTGTTAAGTGAATCACTTGCAGTTGATAAGTTAGCAACATGGTTGTTAAGGGACTCTGGCTTTCCCGTTGACTTTAATTGTCGAACGGTTGAAAAAGGTGATCACATGACCCCAGGGCACAGCAATGGTCGTAAGTATGAACACTTGTCAAGCATCTGAATTTTGATCACAAGATCATGGCGATGCTATGAAGGTCGTAACTCTGAAAAATGGTCATAACTCACTTTTTTCAGTGCTTTGAATATTCACTAAATGAACTGTTGTAAATTGAGGATTGTCTGTAATTTATTCTCTACCAACAAACTACAAATAGCACTCGACGTATGGCCACCACTGGACCAGAAATTTGGCCATTAGTGATGCAGTCATTAAGTGAATCATCATGTGACTGGACCCAATTTTACAACTATTTTACTGTAATTGTTACGTGAATCACTACGATTGTTAATCCAGCTTCCCTATTGACTTTATTTGTCAAAAATCAGCTGGGAAGTGTTCAAATTGTAATCATGTGACCACAAGACACTGCAACCATTGTAAATGTAAGTCACTTCTTCCATTGCAACTTCAAATCATCGTAAAGCAAACAGCCGTACATTAAGGACAACCTGTAGTTCCACACTTGGTATGGAAGCTTGAACTTTGCCCTCCCATAGCCACCATCACTCACCTCGGCAGGTACTACCTTCCCGGGTAATCGCCTGACGACATATCCCACATGGTTTTACTTTCTTGAAACTCTTCACTTTGAAAGTATGGGATGTGGACGCTTCCAGATCCTGAGGCTGCAGGGAAGAGATACAATATTGTCAGGAACAAAAAACACCACCACCACTTCACCTTTAAATCAAGAAATGGGATTAAAACTTAAGCTAGAATCAGGAAGGATGTAGACAAATCACCAGATGATTCCTAGCAGATCAGCAATTCCCAAGTTGATAAAGTTGAAAAAGTATCGGGGTTGGAGCAGGGTCACTTCTTGCAAGACATGTTTGTGGCCTTCTGTTCTGATTCTAAAAATGAACATGGATTACATCGGGACTTTATTCCTCATTTTTCATCTCTGTCTTCAGCCACTGTTTTTTATGTCGTTTCTCTTTGAGGAACAATGGTTTATTTATTATATATATAACCTGCCTTTTCTCCAAGAGGCAGAGGACTTACTTTAGGAGTACCATACATACATCCCCACTAAAACAATCCTGTTGGCTAAATAGGTTGGCTAAAAGTGCATCATTGGTCCAAAATTTACCCACAGTGGATTTGTAGAGAGATCCCATCAGTCCCAGTAAAGGTAAAGGTTCCCCTCGCACACATGTGCTAGTCATTCCGGACTCTAGGGAGCGGTGCTCATCTCCGTTTCTAAGCTGAAGAGCCAGAGTTGTCTGATGACAATTCACCATGGTCATGTAGCCAGCATTACTAAATGCCAAAGGTGCACAGAGCACTGTTACCTTCCCACCAAGGTGGTCCCTATTTTTCTACTTGCATTTTTACATGCTTTGAAACTGCTAGGTTGGTAGAAGCTGGGGCGAATAACGGGAGCTCACTCCATTATGCGGTGCTAGAGATTCAAACCGCCGAACTGCCAATCTTTCTGATCGACAAGCTCAGCGTCTTAGCCACTGAATCCCCTTCAGTCCCAGTATAATCCTTTAATTATTATACCACACAAGGTCCCAGGTTTCTGGTTTTAAAAGAAATAGATCTGGGGATATCATTGCTAAGAGTTCATCCCAACCATTTGCTGTACTTGAATTCATTTGCATATGACCCATAATTAATAAACAAGTTTTCAAAAAAAAAGTTGGTACCATACTGGAATCAGGTAATCTTTGGCTTCCAACAGTTCCATTAGTGACCATTCAGTTACAATGTCACTGAAAAATGTGTCTTATGACCGTGTTTCACACAGACGACCATTGCAGCATCCTCGTGATCATGTGATCAAAATCCAGATGCTTGGCAACTGGTTCATCTTTATGTGACTGTTGCTGTGTCCCAGGGTCATTGTGTGACTTTTTGACAAGCAAAGTCAATGGGGCAGCCAGATCCACTTAACAAAGATGTTACTAACTTAACAACTGTGGTGAGAAAGGTCATAAAATGGAACACACTTAACAAATGTTTCACTTAGCAACATAAATTTGGGGCTCAATTGTAACCATAAATTGAGGACTACCTGCACTTTGATGAGCAGACAGCCTACATTCACACAACAGCAGCCTCCCTGCCAGTCTAAATGTCAGACAACATCAGAATTTGAATACCTAAGGCCTCCTTTCAGTCCCACCCTCTCACAGAAGAAAAAGCTTTTTTCTTTTAAAACTTAAAGCAATTCTTTAGAAGAGTTGCTGTGTCTGACTTGGGAAAAGAAGCAGCTCCAATAAATGGTTAGAATTATTCCAAGAGACTGAAGAAGATCCAAGGATGGATAAATAGTTAACATTTATGTTAATATTAATAATAATGTGTTGCAAAAGCAACATACGGTATTAAAATTTATTTTACAGTGAAATCCTTGTCCAGCATTACTTCTATCTCTGTTCTAATTTAGTAATTAAGTTACTGAGACTTTTTGTTTCATAACAACTTTGACTCCAACATCAACAGTGTTCCCACTGTTACAGTATTTTTCTTCTTAATGTGTTTTGTAATAATAATCGGATGGGGAAATCCTCTTTGTAAGCAGATCACCGCCATCTTGTGGCCTTCTCAGTGCATAATGTCCAGTGACTGGATTTTCTTCGTTGTTTTCTTTAATCGAGCTGTACTTCCTTAAACAACAGAGGAAAATCTGATACACCATTTATATCTTTGGACATTCTTGCCGGGACCATTGGAAAAAAAATCTTATGGGGAAACATTTGAAGGAGGCTTTATCTAGAGCAGTGGTGGCGAACCTTTTACTTACCGAGTGCCTAAAAGTATGCGCTTTGCACATGCCATCCACACTTGCGTGCGGCTCCATGTGCGCTGCTTGTGCAACTGCACCATCTGTGCATGTATGCAGCTTTTGCACATGCAATGCATGCGTGCTGTGCGCAGGCACTCATGTACACCTGAGCAATCATGTGTGCATGTGCAGGAGAGCTCCGAAGACCACCTGAACTTCCTGCTTCAATTACACGCACAGTGCACAGTGGAGGCCCGAAAACCAGCTGAGTCTCTGCAATCACGCATGCATGCATGCGCAATTGAATGTGCATGCTCAGCTGAGGTAAGTTGGCCAGCAGGTTGTGTGCCCAGCAAGATGGGTCTGTGTACCACCTGTGGCACCCATGCTATAGGTTCGCCATCACGGATCTAGAGGGATGCAATTACATCTTTTTCTAATAAGCTAGTTTGTTAATTTTGTGAGCTTTAGTGCTTTATTTACTTTATTCTTGATCTCAATTTTTAGTGGAAAAGCAGCACGTGGAATAAATATTTGGCATTCCTTTGGATGTAACTAAAGGCATATTCTTGACTTAAGCATGAAATTCCTCCACCACCACCCATTCAAATGCTGTAACTGTTGGTTGGCCAAATAAAAGTACTGCCCTAATATATTTGATACAGATTTTCCAATTATATTAGGGAAACATTTCCTTACCTTGCCACTAGATGCCAGTATTTCACACAAATGCATAAAAAAAAACAATGTTTTGCTGGTCAATGACAATAATAAAAGATTATCAATCTATCTAACAAGTGATTCGCAGATAGTAGTATAACCAAAAATGGAATTAAGAACAGTATTACTTTTTATAGTAGAGCGTTCTTTTGTAACTCCATGCTATTTCACTTTGCTACCACATTTAGATCTTTTGCAGTGCAAAACCTTTGGGACTACATTTCTTGAAGATAAGAAACAGGGAAAGAACAGACTGGAAAGAGCAGGAGAGGAAAATTCACAAGGAAGTTCTCCAAGTTCAAATGTATTCATAAGTGTTTTTGTCTTAATCTGCATATGTCTCATTATAATATTATTTGATATGGTAATAGGGAGAGCAGGCAAAAATCTTAAAAGTGTTACCTTGTTGAATTGGGGAAATGGGTCTATATACTTCAGTTACTACAAAAACAAAATTTGAAATAAAAAAAATATTTCGAAGATTGGTTCATCTGACCATCCCCATTTCTTGCATGGGTAAATGGCATCGTTTACATAAAAGAAAAAAAAACTGCATTGACTTCCTGTTAGCGGTGTTCATCTGCTAGTCAACTATTTTTACCTACCTACCTTTCAACCTCAGATCAGAGAAAAGCGTCTGTCTAAATAAACACAGCCTTCTAATTGGATTGCACATCTTTCTAAAGCAGTGTTTCTCAATCTTGGCGACTTTAAGATGTTTGGACTTCAACTCCCAGAATTCTGGGAGTTGAAGTCCAAACATCTTAAAGTCGCCAAGGTTGAGAAACACTGCTTTAGACTTTCTACAGAAGGGAGGGGATATAGCATAGTAAACTCTATTTCAGTGCTATTAGTATAGGTTACATTTGTCAGTTAGAATTGAGTTCTTACAGATCCAGAATTTTCTATCAAAGTCACCCCTATCGGTTTTAAAGAGAGTTGTCTAAATAAAAACAGCCTTCTAATTGGATTGCACATCTTTCTAAAGCAATGTTTCTCAACCTTGACGACTTTAAGGTGTTTGGACTTCAACTCCCAAAATTCTTTGCTTTGCTGGCTGGGGAGTTCTGGGAGTTGAAGTCCAAACATCTTAAAGTCACCAAGGTTGAGAAACACTATTGTAGAATTATCTTAACCTAACAAATTGTGCATGGGTCAACGCCAGATTCTCAGCCACCATAGTCAAGACCAGGTATGTCAAACTCAAGGCCCAGGGACAAGATCCAGGGTGCTTAGATCTGGCCAATAGGGAAGCCTTGGAAACCATGAACGACTGACCTGCAGTGCCTCTGCTAGAAAAAATGGAGCTCAGGAGGGCCACACAGCCCTCCACAGCTCCGTTTTTGCTGGCAGAGGGTTGTAGCAGGCTGTCGCAACTCGGGAACCCATTTTCACTGGCAGAAAGTTCACACCACCATAGGTGCTGCCAACACGAGTAATTGTTGAGCTGGCCACGCTCACCCTAGCCATGCTCACCCCAGGCCCCCCGAGATCAAACACAACCCTAATTTGGCCCTCAATGAAATCGAATTTGACACCCCTGGTCAAGACTCTGCTAGCTGGAAAATTTTGGGAGTTGTAGTCAGAGTAATATGTAGGAAGTTACACTTGGAGAAACCTCCCTATCTGATGTATCACATGCATGTCGGTCCTACTGAATTCCCAGAATCCTTGTACAGATGTATGAATCCTAGTGTGAAGAGACAAATTCCCATTCCTGGGACAAAACCTATGTATAATATACTAGCTTGTGAACTGTTTATTTAGCCCAGCTCACTGTGCTCTTTGTATGCTGGATTGTGGTTTAATTTATCCCCCCCAAAATGCCTAAGAATGAAGACTGATAACTAAAACTATAGCTTTGAAGCAGCAAAGTCATAGTTCAAAATTCATAATTCATGTTAACTAGATTGAACATACCACATACAACCACTTGTGGTCAGGAGGAGCCGGTGGTTTACTCGCAGTTTAAAGACAAGCCTTGGTAAGTCATTAAATTATAGAGGAATTACTGCAGAGGTTCAGAGAGATGGGGCCTAAAGAAGAATTACCTTCCTACTACTGGAATTAATTTTAAAAGTGAATTGGCAGGTCTTGCCAGGAAAAAAAGAGTGAATTGGTTTTTTTTAAAAATGGGAAAATGAAAAGTAAGGCTCAGAAGATAATCTCCTCATTGGCAATGTGAAAATTAAGACCAAATTTCCTTATAAAGTACCTCAGGAATTAAGACTTTGCAGCCAAGTAATGTAACAAAATATGATGGCCTTGCAAATTCCACATTTAATGACATCATTCACCATTCATTCTCTTTTCTTCTAACTTTCCTACAGTAAAAAGGGGAAATGCCATAACCATTCTCTGTTCAACACAGAGAGAAGGGTGGGGTTGCTTCCTCTCAAGTGGCAAGATTAGGTCAAGAAAAAGATCTACAGTATCACCTTCAGGATTAGGCAGCTGTGAAGGAAATCAATTCTGCATTCTGGCTGCTACCCACCCCCCCACCCCCACCTTCCCATCTCCTATCACCACCCAAAGGATTGGGATTGAAATACTTATTAGTCCAATTGCTATGTATTGCCATTCTTCTACAACTTCATCTAGTTTTGGATAGCTAAGTTACTCTGTCCAACAGCAAACACTTTTCAGCCTCCATTGCTCCATCTGACATAAATTTTCTTGCTGTTATTGATGTTACATGAATGAGCCCTGAACCTTTGCAAAGTGACCATCATGGAAATACTAATGGTAGCCTCAACTAAAGAAGGCCAAAGACTAACGTTGCTATGTTGTCATCTAAGTTGCTTTAGGGTAAATGAATCACTCCTGGTATTTACTCTCCATTCAAAGATGCCCTTTTAAAGTCAAGCTAGACTCAATCATGCAGTTTTCTTGTTAATGTGGTGGAAGTTGATTTTGCAATTGCCAATCTGGATTGCTGCCCTGAACTTTTTTGGTGATCTTCCAAATATTAACCAAGGCTTTACCCTGTTTAGCTTCCAAGTCTAAAATAGGATGGCCAAATACTGCCCTTTCAGTTTACTCATGGTTTGGTGCCTTCATTATGTCCGCCTCACAGCAGCACTCTGCATTTCAGAGTCATGATCAGTAACATGGATGACATCATTCTAGAAGGGGGTCTTGAAAAAACATAGAACAAACACATTCCTCCACTTTTCCTTTGGATCATTCTTAAGATGCAAGATTAAAATGTGTTAAATGGTGCATTTCAAATGAGCTCTTGGATTATGACACATGATCAAGGAAATCTACAATAAATTAACTTCCTTTTTATTATCCAAGCCCTACTAAAGCCTCCAAGGAAAGCTGAAGGGGTAGCAGCTTCCCCATACAAGCCCAGCCAAGCCAAGCATGCCAGTTAAAAAGTTTACTTGATCCTAAATTTCCTAGGCAGAGATGACCTCTGTTCGTTCCCCTCCCCAAGCTTCTACTATTTCTCATCCTATTAGCCCCTAGGAAAAGTTGAATAGAGCAGGGGAGAAGGCTGTTTATTTAATTTGAACATGAAGAATGAAGCTTTGTCAGCCTGATAAATCCTATGTCTAGGTCCTGGGCTGCGGCCACATTCCTCCTTCAAACTCCACTAGCTCATGCTTCTCTCTCTCTCTTGCTCTCGCTCTCTCTCTCACACACACACACACACACACTCCACTTCCAGCAGGCGCTGCCACTATTTATTGTATTTTCTTATACCACCTAAGGTAAGTCCCCAAACCCACCTACCTCGGTCCACAGAATGCCAGGAACCGGGCTGTGCAAACAAGCAAAGCCCCCCCATCCGCAGGATGGAGGCAGCACATAGCACCCCCCTTCCAGTCCATGGAAAACCCTCTCTCCACGGAACCAGTCCCTGGTGCTCAAAAGCTTAGGGACCACTGACCTAAGGTAATTGTCAGCGTTCCAGTCAAACTCCCCATTTCTATTCAGCACTCAGAGACACAATCCATCCAAGTAAGAATTTATTGAAAAAGTCATACTGGCACATCTGGGAAAACCCAAATCTGAACTTCCAGATTTTCCCATCATCCAAGTAAATACTACAATCCACCCCCTTCACCTGTCATACCATCACGTTGCCCAATCCAGCAAGGTTGAAAGAGAAACTACTTCTTCGGTCAACCCCACGCAGGTGTTCAGGTGTCGGTTGACCTAGCCCTGACATCCTTAAAGAATTTTATTTAGACTACCAACTATTCTCTAAGAGATTACCCCTCCCAATATCCCAGGCTCCAACAATGGCAGCATAGAAGCTTCTACGGATAATATGGTTTCCAATGCTGACAGGCTTCCCCCCTCAGGAGAATATGACGTCCTGGAAAAAAATGAAAACACACACACAAAACACAGGGGATTGATTTACTATCCAAAATCTGAAATTAATCCCCCTTTCCCCCCCCCCCCAGGGGGACCCTTTGGACAGTAGTACCATTTCAATATGACATTTCAGAAACTGATGTCATGTCCTGGTTCCATTTTTTTTTTTAAAATTATGCAGCAGTGAGCTAATTTCCATTATATAGGACACAGATTTGGCCTCCCAATTCAAGAGTGGAATCTAAGGGGTCTTTTCCCTCCCTCCCCCCCCCCCCAAACATACATAGCAACATAAGCAATGCCCTACTGGATTGGAACCCTGGATTGGACATCCAGTCCATCAATCTGTTCTCCTACTGGCCAATCAAGTTTACCGGGAAGTCCATAGGGACACAATCACCTTTAAGTCATCTTGAGCTGTTCCAGTTTTAAAGTGGTGGTTTACTTTTTCCCCTTTTTTTCCTTATGCAATTCTGGACATGAATATTATCTGGCATGTTTCACTAACAATGTGGTTGCTATCATGGTTAACAGTTGGGATCTGCCCAGCTGCTCTTGACCATTCTAGGATGAAGGGGGGGGGAGAATGTCCTTTCTACATTGATTCCCAGCAGCTGCTCTGCATGGTTTCTGGAGAGATGGGATTCTTGGCTTTGAAAGAGGCATCTATGCATGCAATGTCTGACCATCATTTCTTAGGTTGACTTCTTATAAACATTACTATTGCATTATTTTAGAAGAATGCTAGATCCATGTTTAGAAAATGGCCCATTGACAAACCACAAGCACAAAAGAAGAGTTGCCTCGAGCACATGGTTTACCATCTACAACATACAGTGTAAGAACTGTAACAGCCTATACATTTCTGGCAGAAGACTGGCAGAGAGCAGCCATGAGCACCAACCAGCAGTCAGAAGGAAGGCACAATGAAAATTCCTTGATCTCACAATACATAGACTCAACCGTAGTTTCAATTGGGAAACTAGACCAAGCTAAATCCAAAAAGACTAGGAAATTCCAGGGAGTCTGGCATTCAGATAAATCAGCCATCGATAGACATATGGAGATAAACCACATTTACACACTATTCAAAAGAGGCAATGAAAAAGCTAAGAAGGAAACAAAAAGACCAGAGCCCATCCTTTCCAGAAGTCTGCACCCAGATAAGCAGGAATTAACGCCAGAGAAATAATCAAACAGAAAATAATACCCTAATCAAGGAACTATTAAAGAGAAAGCCACACCCTCACAAACACTGGTAGGACAAGATATGGCAAACCCCACATTCACTAACACTGATATTATCTAGTCAGCTGATGAAACATCTGCCAGCAAGCAACCAAGCTCAGACGGCATCAAAGCCTTTGTCTTATTTCTTCATCACAATAAACCCAGTTTATACTAGCATATTTTTCTGCTATCTCAAGAACTGACAGATAAGCACTTTAACATGCCCATCAGCAAAAATATTTAAATTTAAAATTAGAAACAGCCAGTTTTTGCAACCCATTTTTTCCCTGATCTTTTCTCATCTTTTTCTGCCGCATCTCCATAAGATAGGGGTCCTCAAACTACGGCCCGCGGGATGCATGCAGCCCGTGGAGCACATTTACCTGGCCCGTGACATCCAAGCCATTCCCCCCCTTTCCCCCCCTCTCCTCCAGCAGCCCGTCCGCTCTGCTTGGGGGTGGGTGGACAGAGCGCATGCTTGCGCTGGCAA
>JAEANM010029936.1:0-10098 GCA_017656035.1 Myanophis thanlyinensis | reverse complement strand
TGCCAAGGGCGAGCCCAGCCGCTGCGGCCCAATTGAAGAGAGTGCGGCCCTCATCATAACTCAAATGTGACAATATGACCCTCGGGGGACTCTGAGTTTGACCTGCCTGGTATAAATAACAATGTTACATTTTAAAACTGTTTGTATGCTGGTATAAAAGTAAGATCCATTGTAGTGTGAGGATGTGAAATGCAGTAAAACCAGCTAGGTATAAGACTGTTCTTCCACTCACATTATATGGAAGTGAGAGTTGGGTATAGCTGGAAAAAACATGAAAGTATGTAAAATACAACGAGAATGTAACAAGTGTGATAAAACAAGAAAATAGAATCAGGAATATCGAAGGAGTATGGCTTAGTACAGGTAATCCTCAATTTACAACAGTTCATTTAGTGACCATTTGAAATTCCTATATCACTGAAAAAAGTGACTTGTGACTGTTTTTCACACTTGTGGTCACACAATCAAAATTCAGATGTTTGGCGATTGACTTATATTTATGACGGTTGCAGGGTCCTGGGATCATATGACCTTTTGCCTTCTGACAAGCAAAGTCAGCAGGGAAGTAGATTCACCTACTAACAACCATGTTACTAAGTTAACAATTGCACTGATTCACTTAACAACTGTGGCAAGAAAAGTCATAAAATGGGACAAAATTCACTTAGCACATGTTTCATTTAGCAGAAGAAATTTTGGGCTCGGTTGTGGTCATAAGTTGAGGACTCCCTGTGAGAGATTGATTTGAAAGGAAGACATTGAGATGGATTGCTCCTACAGTAAGAATGAATGAGGACTGAATTACAAAATAGAAAAACATACACAAGAAGAGGGGCAAGAGGAAGACAAAGACTGAGAAAGTCTTGATTAAATGGAGTTGACTATTGATCCTTAAAAAGAGAGAACGGAAAATTTAAAACAATGTATAAAGTGATGGAAGGATGCGTTGCAAAATATGGAAAAAGAAATAGTGTTGAAGTAAATTAGATTTATTTAGTTTTCCTTTTATTAAAAATCCTTTACCTCCTGTCTTTAAATGATTTTCCTCATTACTTCCAAAATAAATTGGCAGACAAAAGCCTCTGCCATTCACTCCAGGTAGCCAAGGTGGGGTCCACGTTTGAACCGTTGGATTAAGGCCTGTGATGCTTTCATTCTACAGGCCGCTGTTGCTGCTGCTTGAATTGGCGAATGGGTTTCAAGGTAGCCACATTTTGTGAGAGAAGTACCCACATGGCGAGATCTGGTTTTGAGATCAGAGCAGCTGCTGCCAGTTTTATCCCTCCCAAAGGACATGATTTGTCTGAGCTGCTTTTTGTCCCCTCATCCTCCGAACACATCTATTCAGACAAAGCAGACTACAATAAAGCAGCAAGTGTGCCTTGCAGTGGAAAAGAACAAGGCGTCTTCAATGGACCCATAACATAGAAAATTTTCCTTATTCTTTAAAAGAAGTCAGTTTGATCCAGTCTGCAATTCTGTCACAGGAGCTTTGGCGATAAAGGGGTTTGAAACACTACCAGGAGAAAACAAAAAGTATGTGTGTGACAAAATGGCATGCCCTTTTAAGATCTCTATGTTAAATACTGCCTTACGTCAAAGCACTTTAGTGGTTGCCCCATGAGGAAAGAATGC
Source organism: Myanophis thanlyinensis (assembly GCA_017656035.1). Classification (NCBI taxonomy): domain Eukaryota; kingdom Metazoa; phylum Chordata; class Lepidosauria; order Squamata; family Homalopsidae; genus Myanophis; species Myanophis thanlyinensis. The sequence continues at coordinate 8,463 of JAEANM010029936.1, read as the reverse complement.
TAGGGTTAGTGTCTACATTTTCTTTAAAAGATATAATTATTCACTATCAGTGGGATTGAATTTTTTTCCAAGTCAAGGGCTAATTTTGTCAGAAAACTAGTACCGGTCAGGGTTCAAGTAGGAGGAGAGCTATTTAATTTGATTATTTATTCAATCTATATTGGCATCTATCTCACTTAATTGTCTCTGGGTGGCTGACTATGGTTGAAAATAAAGTCCAATTAAAAAAAAGTTAAAAACCAATTTAAAAAATGTAAACAGTCAGTAACTGCTTAAAAGACAAAAGTAACAATGGTGAAGAGCCAAAGTCCATCCTTGCATCAAGCTCAGCAAAGCCCTTGTTAGAGCTCTCACCATTGCTGGTCTCCAAGAATGTGGCAGAGCCATATCTTCAAGGCCTTCCTAAAGGCCAACAGGATCAGCCTAATCTAAGTTCCAGGGGATGTCCTCTAGGATGGGCCTTACTATTTCACAGATATGACCTGGGCCATGCCTTTCCTTCTTGCTCCAGTGGAATAGATTCATGCGACCAAGAAAAGATGGTCCTTCAAATAACTCTGTCCCATGCTATGGAGTGTCTTATATAGGTCATTCCATATGTTGCAGAAATATCTGAAAAACTCAGGAGGATCTTTAGCCAGCACAGCACACTTTAAACCCAAGAATATACTTGTCCACCCCAAGGATAAAGGGCCCAGACACAAACTGAGCAACGTGGTATATGCAGTACAATGCAGTGAGATAAGTGCAGATCTGTACAACAAAACAACCACAACATAGGGGAACAAACCCATCAGGACAAGATTCAGCAGTCCATCTGCATTTAAAAAACAAAGGACACTCTTTTGAAGTCAGCAAAGTCTACATTTTGGACAGCGAGGACTGCTGGTTAGAAAGAGTGGTCAAAGAGACCATCAGTGGTTAGAATGCACTACTGCAGGCTACTTCTGCTAATTGCTGGCTGCCACAATTCGGCAGTTTGAGTCTCACCAACTCAAGGTTGACTCAGCCTTCCATCCCTCCAAGGTCAGTAAAATAAGGACCCGGATTGTGGGCAATACGCTGACTCTCTAAGCTGCTTAGAGACAGCTGTACAGCACTGTGAAGTGGTACATAAGTATAAATGCTGTTGCTATGTCAAAATTGAACAGCCCTCTCTCAACAGAGGCGGAGGGACACGACATCATGTATCTCCAATCTACAACACAGTCCTTCTAGCGGTTCCAAGAAGACTCCACACCCATTTGCACTACTCATGTGACCCTCAGAATACAGATAAACCTCCAAGTGGCCTCAATGACTCTCTAGAAAAATGTAAATGACCAGCTGTCTGCAAGGAATATAAATTCTTGGATGAGAAGTGAAATGTCTTCAAAGGAAAACCAGAAACTCCAGTTGCCTCTTGAAAAAGCACCTTTGGGACAACCTGCCTGACTGAAAATCTCCATAGATGTAATTACCAGCACTTCGAATTGTCTTTATCTGTTTTCTTTCTGACATACAGTATTTACAATCACAATCATGATCAACTTTGAAGGAGCATTGACAGTTTGAAGAGACTTGCATGATACTGGACTCAGTTTTATATTACATAAGGAGCACAATGACCCAGTAGTTAAAGACACTGAAATTGTCAGCAGGAAAGCTGACAGTCTGCATTCAAGATCTGAGCGTTGTGTGATGGGGTATCTCCCATTATTTTCCCCAGCTCCTACCCACCTAGTGGTTTGAAAGCATGCAAATGCAAGTAAATAAACAGGTACCACTTCAGTGGGAAGGTAACAGTGTTCCACGTGCCTTGGCATATAATCATGTTGGCTACATGACCATGGAAATGTCTTCGGACAATACTGGCTCCCTTGGCTAAAAAGTGGAGATAAGCACCGCTCCTCAGAGTTGGACATGACTGGACAGGGGAAACCTTTACCTTTACCTTTACTTTTATGAGAGTTTATCCCGTCTCACCTTACATCTCTGTTCCTGCTTCAGTTTAGTTTCAGAAAGAACTCAGTTCTTGGTCTGAGAGATAATGGCTGGCCCCAAAATATCCTATGAGCTTCACAAGTGAATGAACCAATACTGCCTTGGGCCTAGTTTGATTCTCTAACCACTGCCCCTGCTAGTGCCATTTGGAAATTAGTTCTCATTTCAACTGACCTTGTAAACCTACCCAGAGTAGGTAGAAGGAAGGTTAAAAAAAACGCTTACGTAACCAGACTGGCAGGCAGTGCTTGACTTGACACAACATTATTTCAGCACAGAAAGATAGTCAAAAATAACATTCTTTCCCAGTTAACTTCAGCAATTAAGCAAGCTTTCTTCCTCCGTGCTTTCATACCAGAAATGTGGTTTTTTTCCCCCTAGCATCCAATGTGTGGGTAGATGTAGATTCAAACATTTCTTCCATAACTCATTTGTTTTTGATTAAATACTAATCTGGGCAAGAATTATCAACCATTAACCAGCAGGCTTTATACGAAACTGCTGACGGAGGATATCACCTCTCTGTGGGCAAGAGATCATATGTCAGACTTCCTTCAGCAACTAAATGGCTAGCAGGGCTCTCATCACTGCTGTTAAGTAGGACATGGCTTTGGAGGAATCGGAGTCAATTTAAAGTTGAACGGAGTAGCTGAAGATAGGCTTGTTGCACATATGCGTGTACCAGCGAGTTAGTGTGACAGACTAGAATGGATTTTTTTTCAGCACTAGAGGTGTAATCTTGAATTTATTTTCTTTCCCTCCTTCTTAATTCCTGCATATGAATGTAAAAAGGATTCTTTTGGGGTCCTATCTGAGTGTTTATTCAGGTTTTTTTTTTTTTTAAAGAGTTTGTTCTTTAATCCCTGCTCATGATAGATGTATTTTGCATGACATTTTCAGATTACTACTTTAAAAATGCAGGCTGATATTTTTTCAAATAATTTTTTTATGGAACAAATACTTATCTCATTGTGAAGACTTCTAACTTGGGGTTAGATAGATAGATAATGCATATTTTTGAAATGCATATTCACTTTAAAATTAGATATTTAGCTAGGCTGGAACAAAGTCGTGTTTTTTGCAAAACAACATGGAGCGATATAGCAACAATCAGATTTATAGTACGGGATACTCCACAAGATTTGTTTGGAAGCATCAATTTAATGTAGTATTTTATTGCAAAACCATGAAGCATATTACAGCACAATATCAGATTTGCAAATTGTAAGAATGGACATATGTACTGAGGCAAATTAATTGTAAATCATCTCTCTGTGTGTGTGTGTGGTATGTAAATATGTGTGTGTGTGTAGTATGTAAATAGAGAAACATCAATAGACAACCTGGCACCCATTAGATCAGGGGTGTCAAACTTGCAGCCCATGGGGCTGATATGTCACGCACTGGCCATGGCCACTCCTGATTTAGTGAAGGGGGAAAAAAGTCACGATATGTCACATGACAACAATGTGATGTCGTGAGTTTGACACCCGTGCATTAGATGTTATGTCTACAAATTCCACAAATTTTTGTTATTATACAGTATATATACTGGTGGCTAATGGGAATATCCCAAACATCTGGAGGACGACAGCTGAACCAAGTTAGTTATGACTTACTGATTCAGGTAAGTATATATTCTACTCTAGTTATCTCTAAAATAATGTCATCCAAAAGTTTTGATGACAAAGCCTGGGAATTCAGAGGCAATAGTTTCTACTCATCTGGGTGCGAGCATGGGGAAAACTGGGTTACCTGGATATGAATAATTTGTAGTTTTTCAGATGCTTTGTGTACCATCAGTATTATGTGGCCAGCTCTGCAAGAATGGCATCTTGCATGCTAAAAAGCATCAGAAAATAAAATCTTAAAGATACAGCATCTTCCTTGATTGAACCACACTACCCCTGATGTAGCAAATATTTGCAGTACATGCCAGCTATGTAGTTAGATAATGACTAACCCTGAAATGTACACAGGGGGAAAATCATTGCTTGGGAGCCAGTGATGGATTGAAGAATGCTGTTCTTTTCCTTAGTGGCAAGTTTCTTTTAAGAACTACTTAATTAATTTCTGTGTTTAGAAATTTGTTTTTGTACATTGTTTTTCCAGCATGAGCCACGGTGGCGCAGTGATTAGAATGCAGTACTGCAGGCTACTTCTGTTGACTGTCGGCTGCCTACAGTTTGACAGTTCTAGAGTCACCGGCTCAAGGTTGACTCAGCCTTCCATCCTTCTGAGGTTGGTAAAATGAGGACCCAGGTTGTTTGGGGACAATTTGCTGACTCTGTAAACTGCCTAGAGAGAGATATAAAGCACTGTGAAAGGGTATATAAATTTAAGTGCTAGTTAGTTCCATTTTAATGTTAGTATTAATTTATTTTGGTTTCTTTTTTTTTAAATGCCATTTTTACAAGATGGGCTATAGGAATACTATGCAGTGGTCCAGAGAATCTTATTTTGGCTATTTGGTCTGGCCTAGTTTGGCTGGCTGGATGCTGAACTATCTCAAGCAACTTAATTGCAAATAATGTGTGTATACAACTGAGTGATTTGACTGAGGACGGAAATTTGCTTATTGAAAGACAATCTGATGCCAATCAGAGTTCTCAAAAATTATCTGATCCCTAAAGGATTACAAAAAGGAAGTAGTCCAACTCCAGTGTAAACAGTATATTCCTGAATTATATGTTTTGTGCCCGAGTTAATATTTTGATGTGATTTTATAAGGATAGTCTGTTTTTGCTCACACACCATGGGCTATTACAAAATTTGTGAGACCTGATAATATATTTCTGTAACATTGTTATGTGAAATATTTTTTAAAATTATACTTTGCCCTGATTTCTGTTCTTATGTGTTTTCTGTCTACTTGGAAAGAATTAGTCAAGTTCATTCATAGAGAAAAATTCTGGCAAGATCAAAGCTAGATGTTAGCAGGAAAAATAATCTCCTGAACTGGTTGAACAAAAAAAAAAAATCAAAATAGCCTAAATCCTTGCGGTTGCAGGTACAGTAGCTCCATGACTTTTGATAAATTAAACATAACTCCCATCATCCGCTTTCATAGCTGATCAATTTTTGTGATGCTAGGAGTTGCAATCCAATCATCGAAAGGAAATTAGATTGGAAAAAGAGGATTTAGATCAGTTAATCCTCCCAAGTTCCATAGTAACTTCAATAATTTACAAACTAAAACCAAATATACAGCAAACATGAGCAAGGAAATTATTATTTATATTATACTGGAGCTATTTCAGTGGAGTGCCTATTCACAGTTAAGAAAAGGTATAGTTGGAATCCTTAACTTGCTCACCTTTGAACAATCTTCTGAGTGGATTGTAGGCAAGGACTGTAAAAGAAGCACCTAGGCATTTGGCTGAACAGAATAGTAAAATAGCCTTGGTTGCATAACTGAAATTTTTCCACTCGAATGAAACAAATTGATGCATAACCCTTTATTGTGAGAGTTCTTGTGAGACTTTCCACCCTTCATGCCCCTCAAGAAGTTAAGATGGGAGAGACTCAGAGGCCAACATTTTCTGCAACAGTTCCCTCTCTCTGGACTCCCTATTGGAAATAGATTCTGTTAGAATTTTCAAGAGCCTGCAGGATGAATGTAGGATGCCACTATCAGTACAGATGGGATTAACTGCTTGTTATAATGGATGGTTAAGATTATTCAGAGATATTATAGATTATGGCATGGATAATATTTTGGGCATTGTTGATATTATTGTAATTCTGTATTCTGCTGAATTCTTTTTAATGCAAACCATTTGGAGTTAGAAGGATTGAAGCACTTGAAATAAAGGGAAGAAAAAGAAAGGGAGAATATTACGTTCTATATAATTAACCCTGTATTTTTATTCTTTTTGTTTAGTTTTGAACAAAATATACTAAGTCTCAGCTTCAATGGATATAATTTTACAATATTGACAAATTTTTAATTTCAAGGCTGTTTGAGGAGGCTAACCCTACACCCTGAAACTAAAACAAGCCACAGGAAAGTATTGGAGGATAAGAATCATATTTATTTGCGGGTCTCATAGATACTCATAGAAATTAAACCTCTACATCTATATTATGGTTTTTGGCATCATCTGTCGACAGTGCCCCATTGTTGTTTAACTAAACAAATTTTTCAATCTTTTTAAAAGAAAGAATCAGTGGGCATAAATCAGATATCAGTACAGACAATATTGAGAAATTGTTGGTGTTTTCAGTGCTGAACTCCTTGAAATAAAGAAATCAGGAGTAACAGCAAAGCTAGAATTGAATACTATCAGGGTTAGATATATTGGTAAGTTAAAGTTCTCTATGGAGGACCATAGCTGAAGGGCCAATCAACATTAATATGAAAGCACTTCAAGGAGTGCTTGGCACATGTGTATCCCTCTGTGTACCCAGATACTGAATCTCTCCAATGCAGCTCTCCAGCTGTTACTGAACCACAAGCCTGATCACTGACTACAGTGGTTGGGAGTTAGATATGAATCCATGAATCTCATTTATCACAGACTCTCTCGAAGCAACAACAGCCAGCCAATACTTCCTTCTAAAAAAAATATTACTTAGTAAGAAGTATTAACCCAGCAAGAAGTATAACTGAGTTGGAAATAGTAATTTAAAATTGTGTTTGGATGCTGTTCAATTGAACAGGACAGTGTTATTTGTAACTGCTCCTCATTAACAGAAGGTGACCTTCCAATTCTGTCTTGGAAAGTGGGAAGGGGGATGAGTGCGTTCAATGTTCAAGGACCTTATTGAACAACTTGTTACATATCTGTCTGCTTCATTTTAGTGTTGCCCCTTCCAGGCAAGGGGCCAAACCACATCCATTTACGTATATAAACCTCAAATTAACTAAGCATGAAAACAAACTCCAACATCCTTTTACTGCCTGTTGCCTATAGTTGTTAGCTTTTGTTTGGCAGAATAAGCTGAAAACACATATTCACTAAAGGAGATTCTTTACCTGCACATTTGTTTAACTGGAATATATAATGAGAAGGAAACAGCTCATCTCTTGATATAACTTATTGGTAACTGAAACCCCATTCTTAGTTTTATTTGTGCCGAGTGGTGAGATCTGTACTTCTGCAAGATGAATGTTGTGCATGCATACACTGGTGTATGTATGTGTTTGTATACATGCACATATTCTATTATCACCTGATTATTCTATATTAATATGTCCATTAGGGCTGCTCAATACCTTGTACATAATTCAGAAAATAGTTGATTCTTATGTTTATGCCATTTTCATGATAGCACTTTAGAAATGATTGACCATGTATTCTTGGTCAGAACATTGAGAAGATGTTGGTCTTCTGTGACAATTAGGTCCAAACTAGTTATCTTTTTTGATAAATATGACCAGCCACCGCACTTATTTTAAATTTTAATTTTGTTCTTAAACTGTTACGTATTTGTGTTTTTTAAAAGGCTGTACACCGCCTTGAGTCCTTCAGGAGGGAGGTGGTATAGAAGTCAAAATAAATAAATAAATAAATAAATAAATAAATGAGATCAGTTGAGATCAGATTGAGATCAGATGCTGCCATATTGATAAATATAATATATATATAATATCTAAATATAGATCTAGAGGCAATAAATTCCATGATTTTCAGCCATATTAACAAGATAATGATTATTAGTCTGTAGTAAAGACAATCAAGTGTGGCTCCAACTTGTAGTGATTCCTCAGATTCTCCTCATTTTCTATAACCATCCCAGTTACTGTCTAAAAATGTAAAGTAGATGAAGATCTTAACTGTAATGCTGAAATTCCTGAGCATATCTTGCCACATTAAAAAACTTTGGACTCCTAATATATCCACTGTACCCAGCTTTCTTAAAATAATATTTTAAGGGCTCCTTCCTTTATCATTAGCTGAAAATAATTATTTCATTGAAAAAGAAATGCTGTCATTTCTGCAGAACAGGGGCAAGCAAAGAATTTGAGCAATCAAATATGGTGTTTGCATGAGTACTTAGAACACAACGTATTTGATGTTATTCCTAGTTATGTATACTAGGCTAAAGTTCAGCAGACTTCATCTGTTCCTAACATATGGCAAGACCTTCAAGGCTATTGAGCATAATTCTCCTCTAGCCTAATGCATTTATGACTGTAACTTCCAAAATGGTCTCTGCTCGTGCTGAATGGGAATTTTGATAGTGTGCCAACACATTGGGAAGACAAGACTCCAAACTAGGAAGGGAATAATTTTACCTAGTAATCTAATTTAACAACTTGATTATATATTTGCATGGCTTACTCTTCTTGGATTGAGCTGCTGCCATTTGAGCAAGGATCGGTGGAGATCTCTTTGTAGAGATGAAGGGATAAATGGATGTCTGCAAAGCGGCAGATACATCCTCTTAAGTGAATGTATCAAAAATTCAAATTCAAATTTTATTTGTCACATGCACAATCATACATGGTACAATATGCAGTGAAATGCTTACGCA
>JAEANM010029935.1:0-10098 GCA_017656035.1 Myanophis thanlyinensis | reverse complement strand
AGAAAGAAAGAAAGAAAGAAAGAAAGAAAGATTCTGTTTGAAACCCAGGATGCAACAGCCAAGAATGGTTTCCATAGATCATTCCAATTCAGTTGGACTCCGTGATTGTTTGTTTTAGAAAAGCTATAGCTCAATTCTTTGCATGCCAAGTCCCAGTTCCAATCTGATTCAGATTTTATTTATCACATTCATAATCATACATAGTACAATATGCAATGAAATGCTTTGTGTAACTGCTAATGTTCTTAAAAAACTACAATTGAAATTTAGGAAATTTACATTAAGATTCACAGTTTAAAATTTAGGAGAGCAAGGGGGTGGGATGCCTGTCTCCAGCACACATTGGTGGTTTGAAGTGGGATTGGCTTTAATCCCCCCAGGAGCTGTTCCTGGTTTCTGATAGACCCTAGCAAACATTTATTTTGAAGACATTCTAAAGGTACAAACAGAAATGTACAAATGAATAAATGAAGCATATTTATTATTGAGGCCACCTACAGTATTTCTCTCTTCTCTTTTAGAAGGTGCCCTTTGCCAGGTGTGGCGAAAAGAGATGCCAGGCAGGAGAGAGGAGAAGAGTTCCAGAGGGCCAGCAGGTGTGCTGCTACCAATGTGCCCCTTGTCCAGAAGGGACCATTTCTAATCAGAAAGGTAGAGCTCACTTTCAGTGTAGAACTTCCAGTATCAAGGAAGCCATTCAGTAGAAATAAATATCCATTTTGTTGTTATGTTTGGTAGATTCACATTCTTCCAAATATTCAGTTTTCAGCAGAATCTCTTGAGTCCATGCATCTAAACTGCCTCTCCCAGCAAACTTGCTTTCTTTTTCCTCAGAAATTTAATGCAGGGTAATTTCAGGGCACAATTCGTGTGTTCCCTACTAGACGTTTTCTTACAAACCATTGGGGAATCCAACTACCAATCTTTTCATGAATTCAATTCAAACAACATGTGTGCAGTGAAATTGAATGAGCCTCCATCGGTGCAACCACACAAAGGAATGGCATGAGAGGTTCAAGCTTCAATTTTAATTATTTCAGGGGTGCTTCTTCTGTCAGCACGATCAGTCTCCCAGGAAATCGATAACCCGTTGCAGAAACAGAAGATCAATCTCGCTATGTCCGCCGGTCCTTCTCTTCCCAAAAAAAAGTCTGAATGAGTAGCTGCAAAATAGGAAGCAGGGAAGTTGAGCCAAAGAGCTGCAAGTATCCTTGCCTCTGGCTAATGTATCCTCAAGGCTACCTGTATTAAAGCATCCTTAGCCCTTTTTGATATACCAATAAATGTAATGTGACTCCTTTTAAAGATATAATATATTTTTATTTTTTATAACTATAAATATCAAACACAGTACAACCATTTTGGTGTTACTTAGACAAACCTACAGAAAAAAAAATATTACTAATTCGTTAACATTCCTGTTATTGGTATAATATTTACACACTATTCATCCTTATGTTACAACCTTCCCCTCTCCTTTGTATCCATTGATAAAACTTATTCCAAATGTCATAGTATTCTGATTCCCTTTAGCAGATTTGAAGTATAAGAAGAATATTGAGAAGCTGAGCCAGAGAACAGACCCGTTTTTCCAATTCCCAGCATTGCCTTTGTTGATTCACCATGAAATTCACATTGACTCTTGATTTCAGATGCAGCTTCCTGTGACCCCTGCCCAGAAGACCAATACCCCAACAAGCACAAGGATCATTGCATTGCCAAGAAGATCCATTTCCTTGCCTATCAAGACCCCCTGGGATATGCTTTAGCTTCCCTCTCATTTTCTCTGTCTGTGATCACTCTGGCAGTTCTGGCCATTTTTCTTAAACACCGTGACACCCCGATCATCAAGGCCAATAACCGAGATCTCACCTACCTCCTCCTGGTCTCCCTCCTGCTCTGCTTCCTCTGCTCCTTCCTCTTCATCGGTCAACCCCAGATGTTCACCTGTCTCTTCCGGCAAACAGTCTTTGCCATTCTCTTTTCTCTTGCAGTTTCCTCTGTGTTGGCAAAAACTGTCATGGTGGTTCTGGCTTTCATGGCCACCAAACCAGGGAATAAGACAAGGAAATTCTTAGGAAAACCACTGACCAACTCTATCGTCTTAGCCTGTCCCTTGGTCCAAGCAATTCTTTGTGCTACCTGGCTGGGAACCTATCCTCCTTTTCCCAATATGGACTTCTACTCCTTGGTAGAAGAGACCATCTTGGAATGTAATGAAGGCTCAGCTTCAATGTTTTATGCTGTCCTTGCCTACCTGGGTTTTCTGGCCTTTGTCAGTTTCACAGTGGCCTTTCTGGCTAGGAAATTGCCTGACAGCTTTAATGAAGCCAAATTTATTACTTTCAGCATGTTGGTCTTCTGCAGTGTTTGGATCTCCTTCCTCCCCACCTATCTGAGCACCAAAGGGAAGTCCATGGTGGCTGTGGAGATCTTCTCCATTTTGGCCTCTGGGGCTGGTATCTTGTCTTGCATCTTTTTCCCCAAATGCTACATTATCATATTGAGGCCCCATCTTAACTGTAGGGAAAATATGATAAGGAACAAAAATCTCTAACTAAGGCAGACATGGGGAAGATATTTAGTTTTGCGACATGATTTGTATCTGATGACATTTCTAAAACATGATGGCAGAGAAAGAGGAACGTGTCCATTAAATAATGCCTTATCAGTGCTTATTGGTTGCAGTAAAGTCACGTGGTTGACTTGCGTGATATAGAAATTCAATCAATCAATCAATCAATATATCTATTGTCAGCAGGAATTATGCGGCCTTTTTCACCCCGTGTCTTCCAGTTCTCCCTACTGAAGCCCAGGGCCCTATGTACAAATAAAACTTGGTGTTAAATATATGTTTATTATTTCAAGAGGGACATTTTCTCTTTTTTAATGAAATATTTTACTGTTTTAGTATTCCAAACAATTATATTCCAGGTCAGTGTTTCTGAGCATACATGTTTATTGCCATAGGCTCCCGTGAATCATAGAAGTCTATGTTATTGTTCTTCCTTTCCTTCTTTCTTTCTTTTTTGGTTAAATTCTAAATCTATTACCCAATTCTGCTGTGTTGTCTCTTCAATTGGCAAAGTTTATGGTTGGGATTAGAAAATAATATCTGTATGCACATATTGGTTTCATTATCCCTTGTACCATGTCATATCTCAGAATAACAGAATAACAGAATAACAGAGTTGGAAGGGACTCCAACTACACCTCCTCCATTTTGGTATATTTATTTATTCCATCCAAGTGTTGATATGATTGCCCAGATTTAATAGGGTACAACTGATTGTAATATGCCATAATGTCACATTAACACCCATACTTTCATGGAGGGAAGCACAGGCCAAATTCAATCTTGTGTATGGTGATCACAGAGGTATTAGCAAAATAGAAAGATGGAAGGAATATGTTCACATTGTGCAACCTTGAAGTGCTTGGTTCTCAGCAAACATTATCAACATTTCTTGGCAACATGACTGATATATTTCTTTCTATTCAGATAATAATTCTTCCTTGAAGACCACAACAAAAATGCAGGATAGGTATGGATACATACTTAGGAGTATGTATCCATGCATCATATCCCCCCTCTGGTCTAAAATGTATAAATATTTAGTCTGTAGCAGTGTGTCTCCCTGTAGCATTTAGTCTGTAGCGGTGTGTCTCCCATCATTCTTTTGGAATTGATCTCTCCAGTAAGCACTTTCTAATAAATCACTGCAGTGAGCCTAGATTATATGCTTTCATTCAGATTCCATACATGATGTAAGGACCAAACTCCATATAGACTGGGTGAAACCAATAGCAGTAACTGTGAGAGGGATCAGAGTCTCAGTGGACAACCAGCTAAATATGAGCCAGCAGTGCACAGGGGCAGCCAAAAAAACCAATGCAATCCTTAGCTGCATTAATAGAGGGATACAATCAAGATAAAGTGAGATACTAATACCTCTCTATAAAGCCTTAGTAAGACCACACCTAGAATACTGCATCCAGTTTTGGTCACCACACCATAAAAAAAAGATATTGAGACTCTAGAAAAAGTGCAGAGAAGAGCAACCAAGATGATTAGGGGACTGGAGGCATATGATGATGGGTTGCAGGAACTGGGCACGGCTGGTCTAGTGTAGAGAAGGACCAAGGGAGACATGATAGCAGTCTTCCAATATTTGAGTGGCTGATACAGAGAGGAGGGGGTCCAGCTGTTTTCCAAGGCACCTGAAGGCCAGACAAGGAATAATGGGTGGAAACTGATCAAGGAAAGGTTCTACCTAGAAATAAGGAGAAATTTTCTGACAGTGAGAACAATCAAACAATGGAACAGCTTGCCTTCGGAAGTTGTGGGAGCTTTATCACTGGAGACTTAATACTAATATGTATGCTATCATTAGAACCATATAAGCTTGTGAAATGTAACAAATATGATTAATAATATTCTATCTGCAGTAAAATATATGATATGTAGAATATGGTGACTGGCATAAAAAATGACACATTGCAATACTGAATAACTAAATAATGAAGGAGAATAATTTGAATAACTAAATAATGGAAGATTATAACATAACATGCATGCATGCAATTGCAGCAGGAAATCCAGCTGGTCTTTGGATCTCTCCTGCACATGCGCACGCGATTGCTCATGTGTGCACGAGTGCCTGCACGCAGCACACATGCATTGCATGTGCAAAAGCTGCATACATGCGCAGATGGGGCTGTTGCACAAGCAGCGCATGTGGAGGAGCCGCATGCAAGGGCGGATGGCACGCGAAAAGCGCATACTTTTCGGCACTCGGCAAGTAAAAGGTTCGCCACCACTGACCTATAGAATTGATAGACCTGTTAGAAGAACAGGAGATCTACCTAGCCACGTCTGCCAATGCTTCCCTGCAGCAACAAAAACAACAACACAACAACAACAAAAATCTGTACCAACAAATTTGAAGTACAAAGCCAAGAATTATTTATTTGAGCCAATGTACTGGGTATATAAAACATCAAAAACATCAAAAAGAGTCAAGCTGTATGAAAAATATCACCTGAAATAGAATCACTGCTCAACACTATATATACAGTCAATATATTGCAGTGGACTTTAGAAATGTGTTGTGGTCACCATTAAACAGGGAAAAAATGTGAAAACTGAAGGAATCATGATACCTTATGGAAGTATCAAAAGTCACTATAAAGGCGATAACTACGAATGCCTAGGCATCCTTCTAGCTGGCAACATCAAGCGATTAAAGACAAAAACAAGGTCAGAAATGAATACATGAAGAGAATAAAGATTGTCCTTTTTTTAATATTTTTTATTATTTTCTTACACTTTACATATCATCACACATTAATCAAATCGTATATAATCAAATAAACAGATATATCTCCAAGAATGAACTTGATCTTAAAGTCCAACCTCAGTGGAGAAATGCCATCAAGGAAATTAACACCTAGGCAAATCCAGTCATTAGATACACAGCTGGACAGGACTCAGGCAGAATTAAAAATCAGCACTGTGCAAAATATAAGGGATCAGGCAATAAAGAGCTATGAACAAGCCTCAGTCACCTATGAAATTGGCTTTCCTTGTGATTACTTGGGGCAGGCTGGTTGAAAAAATTGGCTCTATATTGCCTTGCTCTTCTGCCTGGCATTAGGTCTTTTCAAACATTGTTTCCAGAAAAGTGAGAGGCTAAACCCTGTCCTTTCAGACACATATTTTGTCCTGCAAGAGGTGAAACGGGAGGAGAGCTGTGAAGAAAGTAAGTTTATCTTTATCTTTATTTCAGCATTTATATACCGCCTCCCTCTCCCAAGGTGCTCAGGTAGGTGGGCACAAAAGTCACCCAGACGCTGCAGAAGACCAGCATGCTGAAGGTGATCAGCTTGGCTTTGTTGAAGGCCCCAGACAGATTCCTGGCCAGGAAAGCCACCAGGAAGCAGATGGCAGCCAGGAAGCCCATGTAACTGAGGGTGATATAAAACATGACAACAGCTCCTTCGTTGCATTGCAGGATGATCTCTCCAGGCTGGGAGTGGAGGTCAGAGTCAGGGAATGGAGGAGAAACTCCCAACCAGATGAAGCAGATAATAGTTTGGACAGCAGAACAAGAAAAGTTGAGGGAGATGGCTAAGCTTTTCCCCAGCCATCTCTTCACCCTATTTCCTGGTTTTGTGGCCAGAAAAGCCAGCACCACCGTGATGGTTTTGGCCAAGAGAGAAGAAATGGCAACTGAGAAGGTGATGCTAAAGACCATTTGTTGGAGAAGGCAGGTGACTTTCTTTGGTTGACCAATGAAGAGAAAATTAGACAAGAAACATAGCAGGAGGGAAACCAGGAGGATGAAGGAGAGGTCCCGGTTGTTGGCTTTGACAATGGGAGTTTCCCAGTATTTAACGAATATGAGTAACACAAAGCCTGTGGTTAGGGAAAAAAACAGAGCAAATGATACCAGGATGTGTCCCAGATGTTCTTCGTAAGACAGGAAGGTTATAAATTTTGGGATACATTGGACTTGATCCCCATTTGGATATTTATCATCTGGACACTTGGTGCATTTTTCTGTATCTGAGAAAACCAAAAAACAACATTTATTTAACATACTATCCTTTCATTTTTGAAAAATTACGTTCTTGGGAGAAGATGCATTTCTTACCATCTCCACAGAAAGATCTTAAAAAGAAAATCATTTTCTAAAAAAAAATATTTCTGATTGTTGATTAAATTGGGGAAAGTCCTAGGACCGTGATGGCAAACCTATGGCATGTGTGCCCAAGTTGGCATGCAGAGCCATCTCTTCTGGCATGCCAGTAGTCGCCCCAACTCATGGACAGCGCATGCGTGCACACATGTGACACCTGCACAACTGCACATGTGCATGACTCCTGTACAACTGCACATGCATGCAAAAGATCACATGCATGTTGCACGTGACTGCACATGCACTAAAAATACTGCACGTATTGTGCACAACTGTGCATGCATGAGACTCCCATGCAACTGTGTATGCATGCACAACTGCACATGTTCATGCAACTGCACATGGGTGAAAGACGCAGGGGCGCTCACATTCGGCACTCTGTGCCAAAAAGGTTTGCCACCACTGTCCTAGGACATTAATGACTTCCTGTGTAATGTGGAGAATCTTCATAGAAACCTACATTATTAAAGGTAAATGATAAATCAGTTGATCTTTCTAGATACACTTCTTGAGTCCTTCACATGGCACTTGTTAATATATTGGACTCAGAAGATGCTAACTTTTGTTTCCTACCAGGGAAACCTAGTCCTGCAAATAATCAAGAATGACTACTGGGAGCAGTGGTGATATATTTGCCATGAGGTGGACCCATAACTGTCCACACCACCTCTTTCCGGACTGCCAACATCTTCTCCGTGATCCCCAAGGGGAGAACCACATAGAATGCATTGCAATCTCAAAGTTGCTTTTGTATTTATTTATTTTTCTTTGAAAGCATTTAGCTTTTCATCCAAGATATCTATGGAGATTCTCAATCACCCAGGCCATGCTTGTCTGACCATGAAACCAATCAAGGAGAGAAGCAACCTAGAATTAAGAAGAAATTTCCCAACAGAACAATTAATCAGAGGGACAACTTGCCTCTAGAACAGGGGTGGGCAAACTTTTTGACTCGCGGGCCACAATGGACTTACCCGGAAGGCACCCACATGGATTCTCCCAACCCGGGGTCACGTGATGCCCCTTGGAACCACGGCTGGTGGGCAGGGCTGGCTTTGTCACATGACCAGCTCTACCCGGCGACTTGCTCCGGAGCTCCCTGAAAGCTGCGCCCTTCTTCCTTTTTTTGGTCCTCATTGAGAGAGTTTCAATTAAACAGCGGAAGTTCGCTGCCTTTTCTTTTCTTTTCTTCCCCCCCTCCTCTCTCTCTCTCCCCACCCCATTTTTTTTTATTTTATTTTTTTAAATAGTTCGGCAGGCCGGATTAAAAAGCCCAATGGGCCGGATGTGGCCCGTGGGCTGTAGTTTGCCCATGTCTGCTCTAGAAGTTGTGGAATGCTCCAACACTGGAAGTTTTTAAGAAGAGATTGGATAAACATTTCTCTGAAATGGGATAGGGTTTCCTGCCTGAGTCAGGGGTTGGACTAGAAGACCTCCAAGATCCCTTCCAACTCTCTTATTCTGTCCTGTCTCAAAGGTGTTTTTCAAAAGAGGCAACTGGACTTTCTTATGGTTTTTTTCCTTGAAGATGTTTTGCTTAGAATTGAAGAAGCTTCTTGGATGGGAAGCGAAACCTTTCAAATAAAAAAACCCAAGAAAGACCAGTTGCCTTTTGGGGGAAAGAAACACCTTTCAGGATAACTATGACCTGGATGATTGAGAATCTGCATAGGCAATGCATTCCAATAATCCTTCCAGGAAATGGACCTAAGACAATTCCTCCAAGTCTCAAAGAACTCAGATCTTCCTGGAAAGGTTAAAAAGTATAAGGACATCTCCAAATTGAAAACCAGAAGAGTGATTTTCTCTGATAGCAGTGAAACCTGTGCAAGCTGTCAAATCCTCCTATCTCCGTGATGGCGAACCTATGGCACAAGTGCCACAGGTGGCACGCAGAGCCATCTTGCTGGGCACACAAGCTGTTGATCAACTTACCTCCAGCTGAGCATGCCCATGCCCATGCAATTGCAAATGCATGCATGCACAATTGCAGAGACTTAGCTGGTCTTCGGGCCTCCGCTGTGCATGCATGCGATTGCAACAGGAAATCCAGCTGGTCTTTGGAACTCTTCTGCACATGTGAACGTGATTGCTCATGTGCGCGTGAGTGCCTGTGCACAGCACACATGTGTTGCATGTGCAAAAGCTGCATGCATGTGCAGATGGTGCTGTTGCACATGCAGCGCACATGGAGGAGCCGCACCCAAGTGCGAATGGCACACGCAAAGTGCATACTTTTCAGCACTCGGTAAGTAAAAGGTTCGCCACCACTGTCCTATCTGTTCCCACCTCCTTCTCCAAAATCTTTCGGTTTGTCATCCCTTAGAAAAGAAATTGTGCAGTTTGATAATAAACAAGAAAATGGTTGATCTTCGATCGACTCCCAGGAAAATGTTCTGGATGAATCCATTTCCACAAGGCCTGTTCTTTTTCTCTGGTGTCACCCACCTTCCAGAGTGAAGATGGTCCCCTCCGGACAAGGAACGCAGTCATAGCAGCAAACTGGCTCTCCTTCTCGAGCCCTCTTGACAAATCCGGGATGACAATTCTCCACACATCTGGACTGAGGCAGAGACTAAGCAGAAAAACAAGGAATGCCAAAGTAAAATCTCACAATTAACCAGTGGTGGAATCCAACTGGTTTTGCTAATGGTTCGGTGTACGCACACTGCCACACGGCTTCTAAATTGCTTGTATTTCCTTACCAGAGGCTCCCTGGGTGATTGGGAAGGCTGTGGAGGTGCACCAAACAGCTGTTCTGTGCAATTCAGGTGCGTAAAAAAGAAGGGGATAAAGGACAGAAAACAGGACCGGGTGGGAGGGCTCAAACTTCATCAGGTGCAGGTGGGCAGGAACAAATGTCACCACCACTACTGGTTCGGTAGAACCGGTGCGACCAGGCTGCATTTCACCACTGAAACTAACCATCCATGGAAAATGGAGGTAGATATAAACCTCAGGGGAATAAGTAGTCTCTGGGCTTCAGTTAAATAATATTACCTGATTTCCCACTCACTTGGATCTCATCTGTCAAAGGATGGTGGTTGGTGGGATCCAGGAGAAGAGCTTGTTCTGCTGTGGCCCACACCCTATGGAACGTTCTACCATTGGAGGTGAGGTAGGTCTGCCCAATCCTGGCCTTCTGGAAGAACCTTAAAATCTGAATTTGCTGGCTAGCCTGGGACCTCCGTAGAAGCGTGCTGTTCTTGGGGTGATTGACAAGGGTGATTGAGAAGATCCTCACTCCCATGTTGCCTGTCCTCTTAGTCTTTAGCTATTAACTTGATTATCTTAATTCTGATCATATTGCATTAACTTCTTAACCTTTCTATCATTTTGTAAGCTATCCAGAGCTGCTGCAACAGTGAGAGAGGTGTCATATAAATGTGATAGATAG
>JAEANM010029934.1:0-10098 GCA_017656035.1 Myanophis thanlyinensis | reverse complement strand
GTTCTTGCCCTGACTTTTTGCCCTGACTTGAAGCAGAAGGCACCAGCCTGAAGATGGCGAGTGGGATCTCGCCCAAACGTTGCAAAAAGATTCTGAAACTTACACGGGAAAAGATCCGAATAGACCTAGACCTGCATACCTACACCCGTGAAAATCTACAAAAACAGATGTATGTATGTATGTATGTATGTATAACTATTTTCCTTGTGAATTAGAAATGAAACATAGTATATTAGCAATAACTCATTAATACTTCAGTAGTAGATACAGTAAAATGCAAGAATATAAAGTAAGAAAATAACCAATGTTAAGCACTACTTTAGTTGTCTTGTTTAGTTGAATTAGGAAAATTCAAAGAAGTGTGGGAACAATTATTACAAGTAGGACTTGTATTTTGGCCATTATCCCCGCCTCTTTAGTTGTTCATCACTTCTAGTTAAGAAAATCTTAATGGATTAAATTTCTTTGTTGGACCTCCAAATGTTAATTAGCAAAGGTTAATAACCACATTGTTTTTCTTAAGTCAGTGAGCCATGAATTTCATTTGGTTAAGTAAGTTCATATAATAATCTTACGTCTTGATAACTTATGACTAACATATGTAATGATATTTTTCTTAGTTCCCATATAACTTTAGATATTTCAAAATATTTCACATTTTTACTGTTCTTAATTAATACCATCAATTGTCAACTGTACTGCTTAAAATTTAGAGGTACTATTAAAAACAGATACAGTGGTTGTAACCTAAAACATTAGAAGTTGATTTTGAGATAAAAATAGAGGTCTGAAACATTATAGCTTATGATGGGTTCTTTCTGTGAAATTTGCTTCCATAGATAAACTTTTCAATGTGTTTTTTTTTTCCTTTTGGTGATTTAACTTCTGGAGTTTAATTTCTAGTGTACATATCACATTGGGATAGTAAAATATTTTCCTACTTGGGTATCTAGTATGCTCAAATGAATATTAAGTATTTGCTCAAATTAAATATTTACTTATAAATAAGGTATTTATAGTAAATTGAGTTATAGTCCAAACCTAAACAATAATTTATGTAAAAAATCCTTTACAGTATTTAAGTATCTTACTTTCCTAGCATTTTTGTGCACTAGAGGGCAGCATTCACTAAATTCATTATTCAGATATAGTATAGAAAAATCTTAGAAGTTGGTTAATATCAAAATCCCTAGTTACCTTTACATAACCTTTTAAAATATCTTAAAAGAATAAAATAGTTCTTTTCATCAGTAATTTGTCACTTTCAACAACACCATGTTTCTTCAGCCTGCAACAAATTGTACAAAAGCTATTGAAGACAGGAATCAGGATTTTTAAAGCCATATTTTTGCAGGGGTTTTTTCTTGCAATTTTATATATCCTCCACAAGATGGAGCATATTTTCTATTTTGAAATAAAGTTGTTTAAGTCTTTGATTGCAGAAAAAGTCTACAAAATTTTAAGAATTCCTTTCCCTATACTTAGAACTTCAGCAAATAAAAATGTGTATGTGTAATGGAGAAAAGAGCACTTTATAGATCCCAAATTGTTTCCCATCATCTTTATGATATAGTTACCAAGAATCAGATTTGGTTGTATGAGATTTATCAAGGACATCTATGCATACAAAGCTGATACTAACCAAAATAATTTAGTACTGTGCAGGTATAGTATAGGGCAATATTTCCATATTTAGATCACTATCTTGAATTATGTCCCAATAAGATGAAATTGGTAACAAAGCTGAAGTTCAGTAGTATGACCTTAGCTCATTTTGCTGGGACTGTGTGTTTTTTGTGGATCTCCTGTTGATTTGAGAGCTTCATCAGATATTTTCATGTGGTCCTACAGAAAGTCATAGTTGCAACTGTCAGCCATTCACGTTTCAATCTCTGATGTAATACTTTATGACCAGAATTCAATTCAATTCAATCCTTTATTGTCAACGCACAACATGTGTGCAGCGAAATTGAGTGGTTGGTGTGTATGACCATGGGCTATTCTAATCATGATTTGAGGGCAAAAGGAAGGCCAGAGGAGATATATGGATGTGCTAAAAGAGGACATGAAGTTAATTGGGGCGAGAGTAGAGGATGCTGAGTATAGAGTTAGGTGGAAACAGATTATTCGCTGTGGCAATCCCTAATGGGAACAGCTGAAAGAAAAAGATGATTCTAATCATGATTTGATTAATATTGCCTGGCCATAAAATTATATATCAATAATCAAATCAATCAAATCAAATCAAATTTTATTCATCACATGCACAGACATACATAGTACGAAATGCAGTGAAATGTGTATATGTGAAATATGACTGGATTCACCCAGTAACTACACCAAATTACAGCTTATTATTCAAGATAGTGATCTAAATATGGAAATAATTGTCCTTTACTACACCTGCACAGTATTATATTATTTTTGTTAGTATCAGCTTTGTATGCATAGGTGTCCTTGATAAAGTCTTACACAACCAAGTCTGATTTCTGGTAACTATATAATTTACTGTTACTGTTGTGACGTATTATTTTCATTATCGCAGTATGCAAACACTGACTATTGTCTTTGTCAGGATGTCTGTTTCTATTCTACTCCAGTCCTGGAATTTCCTGGTGAATTCCTCCCCAAGTATTAACCAGATCAGATCCAGCTCAATTCTTTTGAAATTAGCCAAAGTCAGGTGTTTGGTAAGACATGTATCCAGTAAATTAGAATATTCCTATTTGTAAAGGTGGTAAGTTATATGAGTTTGAGAAAATCTGCTAAATTCTCCACAGTGCTGGAGAATAGAATCCAAGCATGGGGCGTGGCCACAACCATGAGATCATTAGACTGAGCCAATCAGATTTTAGACTGCCTGTTGCTGGAAGGGTCCAGTTTTTTTGGCTCAGTCCAAAGATCAGATTGTATATTTTAGAGCTCCAGCCCATGCTTGGATTGTTTTCAAGATAAATTGAAAAATAGTGAAATTAGTGAAAAATTCGGCTTACTTCTGACTCAGGTAACATATCTCCTGGTTTCACCGGAGGGAGGGGGACCGCCTTCCGCAGCCCAGCGTCTCCCGGAATTCAGCCAAGGGGCTTCTGAGCAAAAAATTCAAACCGCTCCCTCAGGCAACGTTTACAAGAAAACAGGCGAGAGTTTAAGTCTTATTTTCCCTTATCGCTCCCCGGCTGGGTTGAACTCCTATAGACAGCGGTAGCCCTGTACTAGGCAGAACTCTTTCTAGTCCCTGAGGCGGTGACAATTTTCCTCATGGCGCGCCACCCAGGCGGGCCCCTTGCAAAGCGCCGGCCTTAAACACCGAAGTCAATTTTGGTCGGTCTCACGCAGTGCCCCTGAGCAAGCCCACAGCGAGCAACCAATTCAGAATATATTTTTCCTGACGCAGCGACGATCGTCCCGCTGTCGGATTGCCTTAACTGACTTTGACAGTTGCGCCCGCCATTTTGGCTGCCGTTATCGGCCCTCTGTTTCCTTTTCCCACGCAAAAGCGGCGGCGGCCATTTCAGCGCACCATTTCTTTTTATAACTAAATTTCATCGATCCATTAGAATTTTGCCTAGAAAGTGACTGTTGCGAAGCAGACTTTGACCATTCCTGTTTATTATTAAATTACCTCTTCTACACGTCGCAGTCTTCGAATGTGAGACGCTCCCCGGACGGGTTGAGCTTTCCCCCCCACGACACATTTTAAGCAGTGGTTTCAGTCAGTTTTCTCTGGAGACACGGATGCCCTTGTGGCTCTAAGATCGCGGCGGATCATTATCATCAAATTAAGCGACTAGTTGGAGACGCGGTTGGCCTAAGGCCTTAAAACCGCAATTTAAATTAAGAACAGAGGTTGGGATAACACCCCCCTCTGTACGGTGGCCGGCCCGCGGCCATAACTCCGCCTGTCTCACTTAGTGATGACAAACACTGACAAGTCTCACTTAGTGACCAAATCGAAAAAGTGCTACCAGACCATGGATTCAACGATCCAGAGTTCAGTGACCCATCCTAGCACTTCGAGTGAAGCTTCACATGCCTCTCAGAGTAAATCTAAGAGGAGAGTCAAGGCTACAAAGTCCACTTCTAGACAAGCTTCGGATAAACTTAAAGCTAAAGCAATACAGAAATCCGCTCGTGCGGAAGACAAATTTGCTACCAGTAGACAAAGGGCTCTAGAGAAACAATTCTTGAGGGCAGAGAAGAAATTAAAGGCCTCCATGGTTCCCAGTAAAAATGCCTTATCCCCGCAAGCCTCTCCTGACAGACCTACTGAGACAACGCTCTCTCCAGCTAACACCCCCTCTCAGAACGTCCGTTACAACCAGCCTGAAGCAACTTTTACACCAACGGCGGCTGGATTGAGAGACCCAAGTCCTCAACAGGACCTTATATCAGGTCTCCAGCAAATGCTGGAAAAAACCCTTTCTCAAGGGTTTGCGGGGCTCCAGCAAACCCTGCAGTCCGTGATGGTGCCTCAACAACAATACCACCAGGATGACTGTCTCTCCATGAGTAATTCAGTACCGGCGGTCCAGGGTCAGTAGACAGAACTTTATGCCACATCAGCTATCAGCGACGCCTCGGTAGCAGACGAACCGAGAGACCCCACCTTATCTGATGATGAGGCCACCACACCAGATACTCCGGCATTTGTTGGCTTATTTCCGCCAGAGATATTTAAGTCACTTCTGGCCAAGGCCAAGGTGATGTCTGAGCTAGGCGTGGTTTCCTCCGACCAGCAGAAGGAGACCTCTACCACTAGTACTCCACAAAACATCTTTTCCTTCCCAACCCCGCCAGCCAATTTGATTCCTACTCCCCAGGTGGTCCTAGAGGTCATGCACAAACAATGGCAAAAGCCAGCAGCACAACCAGCACCTAATACCACTGACAAAAAATATTATCAGGGAGATCAGGACTTATCTAACCTTCTCCAACTGCCCAAGGTGGAGGATCCCATCGTCAACATTTCATCACCTAACCTGATTCCAGGGGACGCAGCGGAGGCACTGAAACCGGAAGAGAAAAGACTTGAATTAGCCCTTCGTACGGCTTATCAGACAGCTGCCTGGGCCATTAGGTATGCATCAGCTGCCACTTTCTTTAATCGAGCCACCCTCCTATGCCTTCAGCAAGTGGAGGTCAGACTACCAGTGGGAGATACCAGGCTTCAACAAGATTTAAACAAAATAAAGGTGGCTACTCAATTTTCCGCAGACGCCACCTTGGACACCGTCAAGTTTGCATCAAGGTCATTGGCTTCCTCTGTAACCTCACGCAGATTATTGTGGTTACGCAATTGGCAGGCGGATGTCTGTACGAAATGGCGTCTTGCATCGGGACCATTTCAAGGCGATAGACTGTTTGGAGAAATGATCGACCCCCTATTGATTGAGACCAAAGATAAAAAGAAGATCTTGCCATCACAACGAAAGAAAGCAGAACATCGCTTCCAGCCCTATTCTCACAGGCCTTCCCAAAGATCTGATTTCCAACCAGACCAAAACCCTAAGCCGTATTTCAAAAGACCGGAGCGACCTCAGGAAAGGGATAGGGATAGGTACCCTCCCAGAATCAGACTAAACATCCCTTTCGAGGGGCGGGAGGTCACCCCTTCCACAAATCCCGTTAATTCAGGATTCGTTAGCCCCATTGGAGGCAGATTGGCATTGTTCGCCGACCAATGGGAGCAAACGACCACGGATAGGTGGGTCATCAGTACGCTCAGACATGGTCTTAAACTGGAATTCCTCACCTATCCCCCTAATCGATTTGTGTCTTGCTCCCTCTCTGATAATTATCAGAATAGAAGAATAATGGAGCAAGCCATTCAGCATTTACTGGATATTGAAGCAATAGAGCAAGTACCCAGTACTGAATGGCGTCATGGATTTTATTCCATCTTATTTGTAGTACCAAAATCGTCGGGCTGGCGAGCAATTCTGGATCTTAAATGGCTAAATTTGCACATAGCTTACCACCGCTCCAAAATGCATACATTACATTCCATATTGAAGACAATTAGGAAGGGCGACTTCCTAATGTCCATTGACCTGTCAGAGGCTTACCTTCATATTCCTATCGCTCAAGTGCACAGACAATATCTTAGATTCTGTTATGGTGGCAGACATTATCAGTATAGGGCTCTACCATTTGGATTGTCCTCGGCACCCCGCACGTTCACCAAAGTGCTAGCCGTCCTCATGGCCCATCTTAGGCAAATCCCCATAAGAGTACAATCTTACTTGGATGACATACTAATACAGGCATCGTCCCCATACCATGCCAAACACGATCTCCAGGTGGTTGTTCATCTCCTGGATGATCATGGATTCTCCATTAATTGGGACAAGAGCCAACTCACACCAACCACTAGGATACAACATCTAGGGGTGGTGATTGATAGTTTCCTGCAGAGTATTCCTCTCGCAGGAGAGGGGGCTCAAGCTAAGCAATCAAGTTTCTCAACTGAAATCTCACCCTAGAGCCTCCATTGTATTTTTCTCCCAGTTATTGGGCTCCATGATCTCTTGTATAAACATAGTTTCTTGGGCCAGGCTCCATGCCCGACCTCTACAATGGTTCCTATAGCCCTACCAAAGAGCACATCAGAGTAATGCAACATTCAAAACATTAGTTTCCCCAGAAGTTCTACAATCATTACATTGGTGGTCTTCTTCAACGCTAAAGAGGGGCTCTCAATTTAAAGAAATCACTCGTCTAGAGATTACAACCGATGCTAGCCTTTTTGGCTGGGGAGCCCATCTTCAAGAACACATGGTGCAGGGTCGCTGGTCATCTCTGGAACTTGAACATAATATCATATATTGGCTAGAACTCAGAGCTGTACACCTAGCTCTAAGACATTTCTGCAACTTGATTAAGGACAAGGACGTCTTAATCATGACCGATAATATAACCACAAAGGCGCATATTAACAGGCAGGGGGGAACACAATCATTGGCGCTCATGAATGAGGCCAAGGATCTGTGCCTTTGGGCAGAAGGCCATCTCATTTCGTTAAAGGCACAACACATATCGGGGGTGGATAACATTCAGGCGGATTGGTTAAGTCATTCAACTGTTGACCAATCCGAATGGCAGATTGATTCAGCAGTCTTTCAGGAAATTTGTCGCTGCTTTGGCACCCCAATAGTGGACCTTTTCGCGACCCCAAAAAACACCCAACTTCCAAGGTTTTTCTCTAGATATAAGTCACTGGGGAACAGACGCCCTTAGAGCCAGCTGGCCAAGGGGTCTACTATATGCATTCCCTCCTCTTCCCATCCTTTCAGGACTGATCAACAAGATCATCCAAGAGAAGGCAGACATTATTGTGATTGCACCACACTGGCCCAGAAGAGCTTGGTTTGCAGATCTTGTCAGCCTGTCCTCGAGCAGACCCTGGCGGATTCTGACAAACAAACTAGTACTACGCCAGGGCAAGATTCTGCATCCAGACCCAGCCTGGTTGCAGCTGGCCGTCTGGAAATTGAACGGCAATCTCTAATCAATAATTCCTTTTCGGAACCGGTTATTAAGACTATACAAGCGTCCCGACGTCCGTCAACCACAAGGATATATGAAGCAACTTGGAAAATTTTCTGCACATGGTGTATTGAACATCAAATTTTACCACTTTCGGCCTCTATCCCTAATGTGCTGGAATTCCTACAAAACGGCCTTCACAAGGGACTCACCGAACACTCTCCGTAGACAGGTGGCAGCGATTTCCACCATCCTGAAGTCTCAGGAATAGTATTCTCTTTCGCAGCATCCGATGGTACTAGCATTCCTTCGCGGAGCAACTAATCTCTCCCCAAAGATCATACATAGGTATCCCACATGGGATCTGCCCAAGGTTCTTAATGCACTGACCTCATCCCCATTCGAACCGCTAAAAGAATGAACAAACCGCCTCCTGACGTTGAAAGTAGTGTTTTTGGTGGCTATCACTTCGGCCAGACGTATATCAGAACTGGCCGCACTATCAATCAGACGCGATCTCTGCATCTTTTATAGAGACAGGGTAACCTTACGGCTAGACCCCACGTTTATTCCCAAGGTTAATAAATATTTTCATAGGGCTCAAGAGTTGGTACTTCCAAATTTTTGCCCAAATCCCACTCATGATAAAGAAAGGAAATGGCACTGTTTAGATGTCCATCGAGCACTCAAATATTACATAGCTAGAACAGCGTCTTTCAGGAAGACAGAGGCAATGTTTGTCTCCTTTAGCTCAACAAAGCTAGGTAAGAAAGCATCGTCATCGACCATAGGTCGATGGATAAGAGAATGTATAGAGTTAGCCTACCAGGCCCGTCAAGAACAGGTTCCGCCCCGGATTACAGCTCACTCGACTAGGAGTGCCGCCACTACAGTGGCTTGGGCAACCCAGGCATCCATTGACAATATCTGTAAGGCAGCTACATGGTCTTCGCCTTTCCCTTTATCAGACACTACAAGATTGATGCTTACACATCAGCAGACACGGCCTTTGGTAGACGTGTACTGCAACAGGTGCATTCCCTAGAGGCCAAGTGAATCTGTTAGTGTAAAGACCCTCCCATAGGACGCCAACTTTGGTATGTCCCATGCTTGGATTCTATTCTCCAGCACTGTGGAGAAGGTGCGTTGGTCTTACCTGATACGCTCCTTCTCAGAGTGCTGGGAATAGAATCCAAACCCACCCTAGCACGGATTCTATTACTTGTACGTGATAACGCTTGGGGGGAAGTGTTTTATTTATTGCAGGAGCTCCTAGAGTCAATCAATGTCCTTCGCCGAAAAACTGGACCCTTCCAGCAACAGGCAGTCTAAAATCTGATTGGCTCAGTCTAATGATCTCATGGTTGTGGCCACGCCCCATGCTTGGATTCTATTCCCAGCACTCTGAGAAGGAGCGTATCAGGTAAGACCAACACACCTTTTCCATTCTAAATTATAAAAGTACCGGTAATTTGTAGAAAGAAAAGAAAAGAACATTCTTTTCTGTCACTGAGAATCTAGGTGCGAATAACAGAGTTGGAAGAGACCTTCGAGGTCTTCTAGTCCAACCCCCTGCTTAGGCAGGAAACTCTATACCACTTCAGACAAACGGTTATTCAATCTCTTCTTAAAAACTTGCAATGTTGGAACATTCACGTGGAGACAAGTTGTTCCACTGATTAAATGATACCATATTACCTTTTCCTCTATTATATTAGTTTAGAACAGACATGGGCAAACTATGGCCTGCGGGACATACCCGGCCCATTGGGCTTTTTAATCCGGCCCGCGGAATTAGTTCTGCCCTCACTGACAGCAGCAGCGTACCCGAGAGCGTGGCACCCTCAAGAAGCATGGCTCCCGCAGCTTCGCTGGAGGGTCGCTCTAGGGTCGCTGCTGCCTCAGTGATTGGCGCATCGCGAGCGACCTATGCGAGGCTGGGGCTGGGTGCAGGATGACGACAATGAGCATCTGCTGCCCCCGCACCCCTCGGCCGCAGGGCTAGTCCGGAGCACAGGGATGCTCCGCGCCCTTCCGCGCCTGCCGGGCCCCTCTCCCACAGAAGAGGCCGCCGAGCTATCCGGGGAGGGCTGCGGGGAGCCGCCCAGCGAAGCGGGACAGGCTGCTGACACCCGCGTTTCTTTGAAGGCGTGGGATACCGAACGCAGCAGTCCTGGAGAAGAAGGTAAGAGGGTGGCGGGCAGGAGCGGGGGGGTGGGGCGCCGGGCAGGTGCGGCTCCGCAGCAGCAACGCCGGCTCTTCTCCTGCCGCCCAGGTGCTGCTGATGGCGAAGAGCGGCTCCAGCAAGACAAACATGCACTCCACTTCGCCAACTAAATTCCGCGATGGAGCGCATGCTCGTCTTGCTGGAGCTGCTTTTCGCCATCAGCAACACCTGGGCGGCGGGAGAAGAGCCGGCATTGCTGCTGTGGAGCCACGCACGCGCCCGTGCCCGCCCCCCCACTCCTGCCCACTGCCCTCTTACCTTCTTCTCCAGAGCTGCTGCATTCGGCATCCCACGCCTGCAAAGACACGCGGGGGAGGGGGGGCTGTGGGAGGGGGAGTAAGGGTGGGGGGAGCTGTGGGAGGGGGAGTAAGGGTGGGGGTGGGGGG
>JAEANM010029932.1:0-10099 GCA_017656035.1 Myanophis thanlyinensis | reverse complement strand
ATTGCATATTCTCTGCTAGTAGTGATGTTTAAATGGCTGTCATGAAGCTTTTCCAGTGCCTTCCTTCCATATCTCAGCTGGAATAACAATTCTGTCAGTATAAGGAATTACTTCTTGTGAATTCTCTCTTTAGTAAGGATTCAGTTTATTCTATTTTATTATAATAAACCAAAGAAAAGTACATATACAATAACACAGATTTAAAATGGAAAAGAATACTGATAAGAAATAGAAAAGAAAAATTAACACTATAAAATCTTGTTTAATCTGGACAACTTGACAAATTGTAATGACATTTCTCAAAAGACTCATTTGTAAAATAAAAACTTGTATTACAAATTGTGATAAACAATATTTATCAATATTTTCATTCATTATTGAGGGCAGATTTATCCAGCATTTTCAAAGGTATGAGTCTTTCTGACTTTTTAGCTTAGAAATAGTTAATGAGCAATTTCTAAAAGTGTTTGGGAAGTGAGGTTTATAAATTTGGTGTTATTTAAAAGGACATATCTCAAATGTGGTTGCAAGCAAGATGGCTACCCCCATTGTTAGGGGTGTAATATATCCCTAACAATGTGATATGCAGAGATATGTGGGATTGGCTAATAAAATTGTGAGAGGGATCTTGGAATCCTAGTAGACAATCACTTAATTGCGACCCAGCAGTGTGCTGCAGCTGCCAAAAAAAAGCCAATGCAAGCTTAGGCTGCATTAACAGAGGGATAGAATCAAGATCATATGAAGTGTTAATACCATTTTATAATAACTTGGTAACACCACACTTGGAATATTGCATCCAGTTTTGGTCACCATGATGTAAAAAAGATGTTGAGACTCTAGAAAGAGTGCAGAGAAGAACAACAAAGATACTTAGGAGACTGGAAGTTAAAACTTATGAAGAATAGTTGCAGGCATTGAGTACATCTAGTTTAATGAAAAGGAAGAATAGAGGTGACATGATAGCAGTGTTCCAATATCTCAGGGGCTGCCACAAAGAAGAAGGGCCAACCTATTCTCCAAAGCACCTAAAGGCAGGACAAGAACCAATGGATGGAAACCAATCAAAGAGAACCTCCTACAACTAAGAGAGAACCTCCTAGAACTAAAGAAAATTTGCTGAAAGTTAGAACCATTAATCAGTGGAACAACTTGCCTCCAGAAGTTGTGGAAGTTTTTAAGAAGAGATTGGGCAATCGTTTGTCTGATATGGTATAGGGTTTTCTGCTAGAGCAGGGGGTTGCAACAGAAGACCTCCAAAGTCTCTTCCAGCTCTTTTATTTTGTTATTCATTGTTTGCTGGTAAAAAAAAAAAAATTTTTATATGGTCTATTCATGGGGAGCACCCTTCCTCTGCTTATCCAGAGAGGTTCCAAGACTGATCATCCAAGATCTTTAGCCATTGGCTTTGTTTTTGACAACCATTTTCACTTTGCGATACGTCCCCTAGAAATCATTTTTTTTTCTTTTTCAAGTCTTCTTCACAGCTTTAGCAAACCTAGAGTCATTATCCAAGTCAATCTGCTGGCTTTTATTTACCGGTATATTCCCACCTTAATTGTCATCTTCAACAATTCCTTTATATTCTAATATTTCTAAATCAAATGAATTTATTTTAGCTCTCAACCCATAGATTCTCATATATAATATCTTCTTTAACATCTTTTGGTCATGGTATATTCATTGAAGTAAATATCACTGCTGATATTATACAGTATCTGCTAATTTCTGTCCCAATTCTTAAATATCTTCTTAAATATTTTAAATGTCATACTATTTCTGACATTTTATCTTAATTTTGACCAAAGATAAAAAACAAACATTTTTTCTTCTCTATTTACTTTTATGCCCAAAATAAATTTTGTCCCAATGTTTAATTTCTGAAACCATAAAGTCTTAAATTTTGGTTATGACTTGTTTTAGGATTCAAAATGAGATGTTCCTTCTTTATATAACTCCCAGATGTTTTTTTAAAAAAGCCTATTATTTCAAATTCATCTGGTCCCTTAATTTGTTTATAACTTTCTTGACTTAAACTCTTTTTAGATTTTTGCCATTTATTTCAAATTCTTTACAATGTTAAGCTTGTGGTTGGCATTTCTTTTAATCTAGAATGAAGACAAACTAAACAAATAGTTTTGCAAATTGTCATTTTGAAGATATCTAAAACTCTTAAGATAGTTAAATAGATAATTTTCAAAAGTGATTATAAAGTGAGGCTAGCAAACCCAGCATCCTTTAAAAGACTCTGCCATAGTTGTGATGGCTTTTATTTCTCTTTCAGCACTCAAATCCACAGGAAATTTCTATCCTGTAGACTCCTTATGAGAGTACAAGTGAGCAATTTCCCATCCTGTCTCTATTCAGAAAGGTTCCAATGGGGCCAGTCTACTTGCTGGTCTTTTGGTCAGAGCTATGATATTATTTCTCCTCATTCAAAAGCATGTTAGTTCATCATTCCTCACTACAGTGCTTAAATGAAAATGTTCTGTCACCTCTGCAATGAAGTAGGCCATGTTGCAAAGGATTCTGGAGAATTACTGAAGAAGCATAAATCCTAGGAGTGTTTGGGTAGCAACTTGTTGGTATAATTCAACTATTTACTTAGCCTGTTTTCATTAGCAAAAGAACCAGAACCAGAGTTATGGAAGAAAACAGTAAAATAATTAAATATGAATATATATTTTTCTTCAGCAAATATAATTTTAAAAAAGAGTTGAAGCTACTAAAATAAAGATGAGGTCTTAATTTACTGACTGATTTGTTTGAGTGGCATATACTTTTTGTAGGACTATATATATGATGAAGTTCAGATGTTTCTGCTTTGAACTTTTTGTTCATTAAATAATTCTTAGGGGAAAAAACAGAGTTCATTATGTAGGCTTTGATTTTAAAAATAATTAGTAAAAGTAATGTGCATAATTAATCCCAGTAATTAAAATGCAGCTTTAGTACTGGTTAGGAAAAAATGGCTCTTTTTATAAAGATTACATAAATTGCTTTCTAAGAGAACTTTTAATGTAAACTTAACCAGAAACCATTATGCATTCTTACAAATATGCTAAAAAATAATTTTAAAAATCAACCAGAAGATATTTATAACATTTCCTAATATTTATACCTTTTTAAAAGTTACATCATATCACAGGGAAATACTTCATTTTGAAAAAAAAAAACTCTTAAAACTGTAAAAAAATAAAATATATATACAAATTTTGTTTGTAGCAATAAAGCTACTCCAGACCTCTGTGTGTGGGTTTGTCAAAAACTGTTCATGCCAGACAAATCTTGCTGCATTCTTTGTCAAAGTTACAACATTAGTAGACCAGAGAAATGCTGTGGTTATAATTTACTTACATTTCAGTAAGGCACATGATAAAAGATAGAATCCAGGTTAGATGACGTGTTAATACAACTTTATAATGACTTGGTAAGACCACACTTGAAATACTGCATTCAGTTTTGGCTGCCACAATGTAAAACAGATATTGAGAGTCTAGAAAGAGTGCAGAGAAGAGCAACAAAGATGATTAGAGAGCCAAAGGCTAAAACATACAAAGAATGATTGCTGGAATTTGGTATGTTTAGTTTAATGAAAACTAAGACTAGAGGTGACAGGATAACAATGTCCCATATCCAAGGGTTTGCCACAAAGAAGAGAGAATCAATTTATTCTCTAAAGCACTGGAAGACAAGACAAGAAGCAATGGATGGAAACTAATCAAGGAAAAAAGAAACCTAGAATAAGGAGAAATTTCCTGATCGCTAGAACAATTAATCAGTAGAACAACTTGCCTCCAGAAGTTGTGAATGTTAATTTTTAAGAAGAGATGGACAACCATTTGTCTTAAATCAAATAGATCTCCTGCCTGAGCAGAAATTGGATCAGAAGATCTCCAAGGTTACTGTGTGTGGTGGGTAAGTGTGTGTCTGTGTGTGTGTGTGTGTGTGTGTGTGTTACAGTGTGTTACAGTGTGTTACAGTGTGTTGCCATTGCAATTTACTGTCATAATTTTTGACAAAAGTGCTGGATCTAAAAAGAACCTTGCCCCTCTCCTTCCCCTAAAATTCAACAGGTTGGCAACAGAAAAATAAAAAGCAAGACTTGGGTAGATAAATTATTTTAATGACAGAGACCAAAAAAGTTCTAATAATAAAGTTTGTGTACATGGGAAATAAGAATCAGGTAAGGTTTTAAAAAGGAGTCATTCTACATATTGGTGGAGATTCTCACTCATCCAGGTCATAATTGTCTCAAAGGTGATTTTTTTTTTGTCAAAAGGCAAGTGGACTGTTTTTTTTTTCCTTTGAGGAAGAAGAAAATGTTTCACTTCTCATCCAAGAAGCTTCATCAGTTCTGTTGCAGGGGGTGGAGGGGTGGGTAAGTGGAAGGATAGGTTCTGATAGGATGGGGATGGAGATGGAAGGATTGTTTTTCTTTGCAGTCAGCTAGTTATTAGCACTCTGTGTGAGCTTCAAGTGGCTTCAAGGAGTCTCAGAGAGTGCTAACAACCAGAGGACTGCAAATAAATACAATCCTTCCATTCTCTTCCCTCATGCTATCAAAAACTATCCTATTTCATCCTTTCTGTCATCAGAACTGATGAAGCTTCTTGGATGAGAAGTGAAATGTTTTCTTCTTCCTCCTCAAGGGGAAAAAAACAGTCCATTTGCCTTTTGAAGGAAAAGAAAAATACCTTTGGGACCCATTCAACATTTATAACCAATATAGTAAGAATGATACCAGTATGTACGTATATTCATAATAGTGAAGTACGATATACAGGACAATAGTAAAAATATAAAAACTACAATATTTTGAAAATGTAGCATTGAGAAAAAAAATTATCTGGACTATATATTTGAATCACAGTCTCCATTACTAATAACTGTCTAAAATCTGAAAAAGTTATCTGCATGGATCCTTGTGTGTCATAGTGGAACAGCTTCTTGACCATTTTCCCTTGAAACATGCCACAAATTGCTTCTAATTCTGGCCACTTTTGTTTGTCTGAAAATGTAGTTTCACCTCAAATATATATAATATATATAAAGTCTAAAAAGTATTTCAGTTTAGCCTCCTTGTTCAACATAAGCCAGAACAAGAGTAATCTACCCAAAATAATCTGTTTGTCTTTCAGTTTACATAATTGAATCCCAGAATGGAAAATGTTAAAGAGCAAAGAAGATGGTAACAGGATTAGCAAAGCAGTAAAAACCTTACAGTGGACAGGGAATCATTAAAATCTATATAAATATTTGCAGGCACTAGAGAGACCAGATGTGCAGTCAAGTAATCCAGGCATTGTGAACTGGCTTTTAGAAGAAACCAGCACTGTCCTAAGCCAAAATATAATTAATCAAGGGGAATGCTTTAATCAGGATACAGCTACCAAATTATAATACATTCTGGAATTGTTACAGAATATGATCAAGAGAAAGATGCTTATTTCATAGCATGGACTCCCAGCTCTAAATGAAAAATAAAAACACATACTTCCCACCAAAGCTCTGTATTTAAAAAGGATGTGAGACATTTGTTACACGGAGAAAAAAGAAGAATGAAGAAAGGAAGTAGTAGATTGTCTGCCTTGATGCTGTGATGCACATTTAAGTTTCAGATCAGCCTCATTTCAAGTCTGGACTCAATTTCAAGGAAACATTCTCGGTTCTTGTCTTTGTTCATAAATATTCACATTTTTGCACTCCCCCACTTTTGTATAACTTTCCAGTAAATTCCCATTAAGTTAAGTTTAAAATGCAGCAGATCTGAAGGAAAAATGATCAATCAACGGCAAATGGATCTTATGAATTATTAGATTCATTTTTCTCAAAAACATATATTAGACTAACTTACACATTGGAGAGAAGGGTTTCTTGAAACCTATGCTTGGAAACATAGCTAAGCCATAAGGATTATCTGGGAACAATGAAGCATAGTAATGGCATAACAAAGATGATGCCAAATGAAGATGACATGAGTTACAAGCTATAGCAGTTAAGCTGCTTTATCAAAATTTTGTAGAACTAGCTCATTCATTGGCTGCCCAGCTGTTTTCCAATCTGCAGATATATTTTTAAATATATAACCTGTATGCAATATGTCCGTGAGCTAAGGCCACCTCCTGGACAATAAATATCACCCTCCTTTGGCTAGCAGTCAAGAAATGAGATGTCAAATGTTTAAGTTGGCTACAAAAACCAGAGCATAGTAAGATGCACAGAGAAAAGAATGATCATTAACTTGTCTTCTAAGAGATTATAAATAGACATACAAATCTCTAAGGTAGCACAGTTAAAATGTTGCACTAGAACGTTGAATGCATGGATCATAACCCCACTATAACTTTTTGCACCAGTTTTGTTGCCATCACATGTTTCAAACAGATAGAATTTAGGACATTTGTATTTCCTCAACTTGGCTGGTTTGTTTGGATGACAGCAATAAAAATATCAATAAAAGAGAACTGGAAGCAGAGACAAAAACGAATAGTCTTATGTGATAAAATTACAGCCTTTGGATTTATCCTGAAATTTCTTGTTGAAAATTCTTTCTAGCAAACCGTATATAGTACCATTGCCTATTATACTTTGTTGTAGCTTTTTCAGGCATTATCATTTTCATTTTACAGGAAAATTGTTTTTCTTTCTCCTTTTCCACACTGTGACTTTTGCTTTGCTGTTTAAATGTTTAAATTCTAAATTAAGACATTTTCTCCTACATCTGGATTCAAACTCCCATCCTCGGAGGCTTCTAGATTCTTCCTTTGAAGCCTAAAAAAGTATGATAAATCCTTTTAGGGCAGAGCTCTGTATGATGCATTAAATTGGATGGCCTCATGGGACTGTTCTATCATTACTTATTCACTGGTTGTTCCCACATATAGGTAGATTGATGTCTTCATCAGCAAAAAACAATGCAACTAGCAAACTAGCAAAAACTCATTTTAGGAATGCCTGGATATTATTACATTAGGAATTTTTTTTCTGTGATCATTGACTACTGCTAAAAGTAAACATAGTCGCGAGTATATCACGCCACTTAGTACTAACAAAGTAGGAATTAGGTTCCTAACAATTCAAACCTCTCAGTAGTTGACTAGTAAAAAGGCAATCAGTAAGCCATGCTTTCAAAAGTCTGGAACAAGTGCTTAATGTATTGGTTTATTAGAATTTCTGGCCTTTTAGATTAAAATATAGTGATATACAGTATTTATATTCTCAGAGCAGAAATTCCTTAAGTGCTTATGTAGCTTCTGGCACATATTCACTTAGAAGCTGATACACTGAACTAATCATAATTTATCCCTTGCTCCTGAGTTAGATATCTGCCTCAAGTTATGAAATAGATTGAGGGATGAAAATGTTAAGAATTTTTGGTCACTCAGAAGTAGAAGTGATGTTCTTCTGGCTGTGGCTCCTTTCCATTTTTAATTATGTATGTGCTGTGATAGTTCATGGGGAAGTGACAGCACATAGACAGAGATTAATTATTGCTAGACTGCCCTTGTGTATTGCATAGTGAAACTTGTCTTCACTTATGGAAGGAGTTCTGACTTCTTCCACAGTAGCTCTAAGGCATGTTCAATTAAGTTGCTCTGCCAATACAAAGCAAGTATGATGTATGAATAAGAGTAGGCTTCTCTGATGATACCAATGTCCTCAAGGAAATGAGCATGAGCTAATCTGTTCTTTCAAGATCAATGCAAGATTTCCATATTGTGCTGACCTTTAATTTTACCTTTCCTTCTAAAATTAAACTTGGGCATAGAACTGCTTGTCATAAGTTAAAGGGGGAAATAGCATTCCAATCCAAGTAAATTCTATTTACTTTTATTCACCACTCTTGTGGCCAACCTCTTGATTGTTAAAGATTATGTATAATATTTAGGAGGGGTGGGCAGTACTTAATGAGATACTGATTCAAGATAGACAAAGCTAGCTGCATCTGTCCCCATTATTCAGATTTGATATTTTCCTTTGTTTTTAAACAGTGTCATTCATTCATTTTCTATAGTAACACATCTCAATCAAGTGATTCGGGGCAACTTATAATTCTAAACCTACAAAACAGTTAAAAATAATAAAACGGTAAAAGCAATAAAAAATACATACAGCAGCCAAGATAGTTAACCAATTCAGAGTAAAGCCAAGAAACATAGACCATAACATATTCCATTTGCCTGATTAGATAGGCAAGTTTTAGATCCTTATAAACGATCAATAGGTTGGGATCATTCTAGAATCTGAGGAGAAAATATTCCACAATGTAGGGGCTACATCACAGGACTATCTTCCAGTTCTCACCAACTCACACTCTTTGGCTAAGAGGATCAATAACATGTCCAGTCTGCTGGATCTAATTGGACAGGTATAGTTTTTTTATAAAAGAACAACCAGAACCTTGAATTGCTCCCATAAACACATCAGCAATCAGTGCAGCTCACATAATAATGGTTTATTCTGTATTTAACATCATTTACTGTACTTTCCATGCAGCCATATTTTGCATCAGTTGAAGTTTCTGAACACTCTTCAAGGACAACCTCATATATAACATGTTGCAGCAATCTATTATATTACAGTTCTGTATTACAGCATGTTTTCCATTCAAGTGGAAAAACATTGCACTGATTATTTTTACCACTAGAAACTAACAGTGCATTCAGAAAGTATTCTGGAGTCACAAGAAAACAGGTTCGGGAATTACAGTTCTTGGCTAGTAGTATCTACTCCTTTTCCAAGATTTCAAGGCAACATGCATGTTTTTCTCTGTGCTTGTTTTATATATTTCATTCTCCTTGGAAAGTTAGATCTAAGGTCACCAAATAAGTAGAATTGCAATTTGGAAGTTTTAGCCCAATGATAGCCAAGAAGTTACAATAATATAAAGGCAATCTGCTAAAAGGAGATAATAAACCTAACACAAGAAGTCTTCCACTTAAGACAGCAATTGAGAAATTTGTTAAGTGAGTTTTGCCCTATTTTATTATTTTTCTTGCTATATTTGCTAAATGAATCAATGCAGCTGTTAAATTAGTAACACGGTTGTTAAGTGAATCTGGTTTGCTTGTCAGGTTGTCAAAAGGGGATCACATGACACACACACACACACACACACACGACACTGCAACTGTCATAAATGTGAGTTAGTTGTCAAGCCTCCGAATGTAAACCAGGTGACCATGGGGATACTGCAAAGATCCCCATGTGTGGGGATCCCCTAATATGTGGGGTTCCTCAGGGGTCGGTTCTCTCGCCCCTCCTGTTCAACATATATATGAAGCTGCTGGGCAAGATCATCCGTGGCTTTGGGGTGAGTTTTCATCAATATGCAGATGACATGCAACTGTATATTTCCACCCCAGGCCAGCCCAACGAAGCTGTTGAAGTGATGAGCCATTGTCTGGAGGTTGTGCGGAGTTGGATGGGGCGTAACAGGCTTCAGCTCAACCCAGCCAAGACTGAGTGGCTGTCGTTTCCCGCGACCAGATACAGTCAGCTTAAACTATCGCTGGCCATGGGGGGGAATTCTATCCCCCACAGAAGGGGCTCGCAATCTGGGCATCCTCCTGGATGTACGGCTGTCGTTGAATGACCATATTACAGCCGTCTCCAGGGGGGCCTTTCATCAGGTCCATATAATTGCCCAGTTGCTCCTAAGAGCTCCCACATTACATCCTTCCTGTGCGAGCTGCATTGGCTTCCTGTGGCCTTCTGGGTGCAGTTCAAGGTGTTGGTGCTTACCTTTAAAGCGTTCCATGGCTCAGGACCTGGGTACTTACAGGACTGCCTGTTGCCGCCATCATCCTCCAGCCGACCTGTGCGTTCCCATAGGGTTGGTCTCCTCAGGGTTCCATCGTCGGGGCGATGTTGCCTGACAGCCCTGAGGGTACGGGCCTTCTCTATGGTGGCGCCCTCACTCTGGAATGAACTTCCCCCCGGAGATTTGTACTATTATGGATCTCCGGTGTTTCCGACGTGCCCTGAAGACCCATTTATTTCAACAAGCCAGCCTGGCGTGATACCTGAGGGTTTTAAACTTAAATTTTAAATTTAATTTTAATTTTATATTTAAATAATTTATTTAATTGTTTTA
>JAEANM010029931.1:0-10099 GCA_017656035.1 Myanophis thanlyinensis | reverse complement strand
GCCACAGAGAAGGCCCGAACCCTCGGGGCCATCAGGCGACATCGACCCGACGGTGGTACCCCAAGGAGGCCTGCCCTATGGGAGTGCACATTAACACACTGCTGAATTATGTACACTCCAGACCAGTGGTGAAATTCAGCCAGATCGTACCACATCACTCGAACCAGTAGTAGAGATTTGAAATTGGTCCCGCCCACCTGCCCCTGCCCTTATCCTTCCTTATACGAGCTTCGTTTTTTTCTTACTTAATCAGATGTTTGGCACGTCTACAGAGCCTTCCTGATAACCCTGCTTCCATTGGTGCTTCTAAAAGAGGTTTAAAGAGTCGTGCTGCGTGCGCCTCGAACCGGTAGCAAAACCGGTTGGATTCCACCCCTGCTCCATACAATTATACCCTAATCTCAGATTAGTATATATTATAAACCACATTTCCCCTTCACTGAAAACTGAATATATAACTTCTCTTTGCTTTGTTTCTTAACTGGTATTGCTGTGTTCTAAGTTGCAATTTATATTCCTAGAACAATTATTTTGCCACTAGCCGCTTGCCTCTTCTTAAAATATAGTTGTTCATAGGTAACTCAGTACCATTACCAACAGCTTTGGCAGCTACTATGAGCAAATTCTATGACTGATCATAGAGCGCTTTTAATGCATCTTCCAGTTCAACTGCTAAAACTACCAGTTCTGAGAAGGGTCTGTGCTGGATTTCTGTAAAGTCCTATTTTAGCACTTAAAATATTATAATTAGCAATGAGATTATGTACGGATGGGGAAATAGAGAAAAGATTGTTCATTGTGTGTTTCTGTTAATAATGGAGAGAAGTATTGTGAGTGACAATTAAAGCTTCCTTCCATAAATTTGTATGTGAGGTTTGAGGGCAACCAGAATATTACATTGCTGGTCTAGCAATGTAATATGGTAGACCAGAAATGTACGCATCAGATATATATAGCATCTGTATCTATAGATTTGTTTCTTTTCATATTGTCATTAATGTCTAAAACTCTTGTCATTCATATGTCCTTAAGGCCATTAAGTTCTAAAACTCATCTTGTCCCTATTCCCCACAGTTCACCTGACTCAGCTTTGTGAAAACATCAGTTCAGGTCAGGTATCAGATAATTCTGTGTCTTTCTTAGTAAAGGAACCTATAAAAACGATCTGTATTTTCTGTTCATCTCCCTTTAAGTCTGCTTTATGTATTTTTATCTCAGTCATCTCTGCACCCAGCTTTTCTGCTTCTGATATATTTGTAAATTTCTGATCTTAATGCTGAACAGTATGCTGCTCAGAATCTTTTCCAAGGATTTGTTTTTATAAATTTGAGTGACGCCCCATTAGGGCAAGTCTTTTCTAATAGCTTTCTTGACACA
The DNA here is from genome assembly GCA_017656035.1 of Myanophis thanlyinensis. Taxonomy (NCBI): domain Eukaryota; kingdom Metazoa; phylum Chordata; class Lepidosauria; order Squamata; family Homalopsidae; genus Myanophis; species Myanophis thanlyinensis. The sequence continues at coordinate 8,722 of JAEANM010029931.1, read as the reverse complement.
ACTCATTATACATGCATGTGATCTCTTGCACTAGGTTGCACTTTTCCTGCCCCACAGTAGATATTTTATCTGAGCTATTATTGTAGTTTTGAATAAACTCCAATCATCCTGGGTTTTTTTGATTTTCCATTTTACTTTCCTTTTTACATTCCTCTACTGTTAAATAAATTCTCCATTGTAGCAAAATATGACTGTCCTGGACTTCTTATAGAAATTTCTTCCTTCTCTAAATATTAGGCTATGTTCTCTTTAATATTAGAGAATCAAATACATATCATTTCCAAGATGTTTAATTTTAATAAAGTGACAAAATCAGAGATTCTATCAACAACAGTGTTTTTCATCCTGACCAGCTTATGATATATGGACTTCAACTTCCAGAATTCCCTAGCTAGCCTGGTCATTGCTATTTTAGAATTTTAGAATTTTAACTAAAGACCACACATCACAAGGTCACTCAATTTGGGAAATGCTGATTCCTGCTTTACAGTATTTAATCACTGCTGACTGGAGGAATCAAGTTAAGAGGCTTGAAAAATGAATTAGCATACTTGCTAGCATACTTGTCATGAAAACAAGTTTCTTAGTATTTGGTTGACTGTTCTATGCGAACACAAACACTGAATAATTGTTTTTCCTTATTGATGCTTGTCACCTGTCTTGGTAAACATTTATGTTAAAATAGGCATAGTTGATATTAGTAAGATGAAGTTTTGCAGTTATTCTGAGGACATAACTGAGATTAAATACTTCAATTACATGTCTTGATGATGCATCCACTGGACACTGAATGTATCCACATGTGGACACTGAACATATCCACATATATCTTACATTGTTGTAAATAGACCACCTAGATTTTAATGCAGTATTTAAATGAGAAATAATATTTACATAATATTACCATAAAATGTTGCTCTTGTCCAATTTAGCTTTGGGACTTCACCCTGAAAATCAGGCAATATTAATGAAGTTTATGATTGTGTTTAGATGAGTTTTAAAAACTGTGTGAGATCTGAGTTATGCTTCCTATTGTATTTGAGCACTTTATTGCTAAGTGCAGTTTTGTAAAGATTACTGATATATTAATTTATAATTGGGTTCATCCTGGAAACCTGACATAGTTAGTTTTGCCTAAATAAGAGTATATTAATTTTTCAATTGTTAATCAAGTTGGCAAACAGTAAACATATCCTATCTGATCAAAAGCTGTAATATATATTAAAAATAATTATTTTTCCTTTACAGAAAATTCTTTGCCAAAAACAAAATTACCTGAAGACAGTGTTATGTCACCATACAATATAAACACAAACTATCCAGGGCTTACCACAGGAAATGGAATCTCAGACTCACCAGCAGGGTCAAAGGAACATGGCAATGTACCAATTATTGTACCATTAATTCCACCACCTTTTATAAAGCCACCAGCAGGTAAATAATTTATTTTCTAATGTTTTCCTTTTCTTGGGTAGTGTTCTTAAATGTGTTAAAGTTACAAACTAAAAAGTTCAGGAATACGGATAGTCCTTGACTTCTGACAACAATGGAACCCAAAATTTTATTGCTAAGTAAGGCAGTTAAGTGAGTCACAACCCATTTTATGCCATTTTTGCCATGGTTGTTAAGCAAATCGCTACAATTAATGAAATGTATGGTTTTTAAGCAAATCTGGCCTCCTCCATTAATTTGCTTGTCAGAAGCTCCCTAAGAAGGTTGCAAATTACAATCTTCGGACCCTGGGACTCTGCAACCATCATAAATGCATGCCGTTTACCAAGTGCTTAAAGTTTTATGATGTGTCTATGGGGATGCTGCAATGATCTTAAGTGTGAGAACTGTTCATAGTTCACTGTCACTTTTTTCAATGCAATTGTAAATTTGAACATCACAAAATGAATGCTGTAAGTTGAGGATTGTTTGTAGAATATTGCAAACTTATAGTTAACAGAATTTGCTTTTGGAAAGAACTAGACTGCCCCCAGAAAGATGTGGTCCAGGTGAACATCACGGGGAACAGAATCAGAATGCTCTGGAGTACTTCCATTCTTTAATCAGTGAGTTTTGCATATGAGGAGGGGCACTTAGCTGTCAGAATTTTAAATCAGTATGGTATGTAGCCCTGGGGAGTCCATTGTAACTTTGAACAGTCACTAAGAGACTTGTCGTAAGTCGAGAACTGCCTGTACTTACAACATCAGAAGAATCCTTTTCTTTAGAACAGGGGTGGACAACGCGACCTTCAATGTTTTTTGATTACAACTGCCATGATCTATTGTCATCTACCATGCTGGCTTGCTCTAAAGAGAGCTGGTTTTTTCCACGGCTGTATTAACAATGTCTGGTTAAGTCTGCAGATTCATTTAAGGGTGCAAATAGACCTACTATAATATCAATATTTAACAAAAATATTTTTAAAGTTTTGTGAAATAATTTAGGAACTGTATATAGCTGCAGTCCTTTAGGTTGACAGTCCCCAACCTTTCTGGCTCTGTGGACTGGTGGTGGAAGTGGCAATGATGGGGAGAGGGGATGGTTTTGCACATAAGCATGCCACTTGTGCAAATACAGCTTTGTGTGCTCACCCATGGTTTGCGCATCCCAATTACTAACAGGCCGTAGCCCGGACCAGGTCACAGCCCAGGGAATGGAGACCTCTGTTTTAGGCTATAATAAAATTTAGTGTGGTCTTAAGATTCAGACTTCTGATTAGAACATGGTTCCTAAAGCCATGTACATACTATTCCTAAAAACCCCGAATGAATAAAATGAACAATGAGAACAATACGGATAGCCTTCCCATAAGAACCACAATAGAGACCATCAACTCTGTTGCTAAGTGATGTCACATGATGTGACCCTGCTGGATTTACAATCTGATTTGTCCTGCAGTTATTAAACAAATCATCCATGGTTGTTAAGTAAGATATCATGTAACCGCAATTTGCAATTATACGGCCACCTTCTCTATTGACTTAGCTTGTCGGAATCCAGCTGTGAAACATGCAAATGGCTACCACATAATCACAGAAAACTACAAGAGTTGTGGTGGTGAAGTGCTTGAATCTCAATCACATGATAGTGGGTGTGCTGTGACATTTATAAGTGTGAGAACCAGTTATAAACTTACTTTTTCAGCACTATCATAACTATGAATGGTTGCTAAACAAGGCAGTTGTTAAACAAAGACTACTAGTATAATGAAACTTTGGGAAAGATGAATTATTGCAGCAATAAACAATGTAATAAAAGGGTTATTCAAATATCCCCTGGACTCTGTCTTCTTTAAGGAAGGTATATTTCACAATTTGAGGATATTTGGTCTAGAAGGGTTGGATTTAAAATTACTGGTTCAAAGACCATATGAATGTGAGCAGTCCAGGTTTGTTTTGTTGTGATGGTAGTCCTTGTCTTACAACTATTAATTCAGTGACTGTTCGAAGTTATGACAGTGCTGAACAATGACTTATGACCAGTCCCTGAAGTTAGGACTGTTGCAGCACCCCTGTGATCATATGATCTTGATCTTACAGAATACAGAATAATAGAGTTGGAAGAGACCTTGGACTGGAGGTCTTTTAGTCCAAACCCCTGCTCAAGTTATACCAATTCAGACAAGTGGCTGTCCAATCTCTTCTTTAAAGCATCCAGTGATGAAGCACCCACAACTTCTGAAGGCAAGCCATTCTCACTGTTACGAAATTTCTCCTTAGTTCTAAGTTGCTTCTTTCTTTGATTAGTTTCCATCCCTTGTTTCTTATCCTGCCTTCTGGTGCTTTGGAAAATAGGTTGACACCTCCTCTTCAAATATTGGAACACTACTATCATGTCATCCAGGGTCCCTCTTTTCACTACACTAGACAAACCCAATTCCTATAACTGTTCTTAATGTGTTTTAGTCCAGAGTTCTCCAAGCTTTTCAGCTTTGCAGACAGGGGGGAAGGGATGGTTTTGCACAAGCAGTGGACAATCACATACTTGCCTGTTGCTCGTGCTAATGGGGATGTGTCCACACATTCTCATCTGCCACTTCTGTGGTCCGGTTCCAAAAGGCTAAAGGCTCAGTAGTGGGCCAAGGCCCAGGAGCTGGGGATCCCTGTTTTAGTCTCTAGGTCCTTAATCATCTTGGTTGCTCTTTTCTGCACTCTTCCCAAAGTCTCAATATCTTTTTTATAATGTGGTAACCAAAACTCAATGCAGTATTCCAGAAATGGTCTTACTAAGTTTTTGTATAGCGATAATAATACTTCTGGTGAAACTTGACGCTTGGCATTTATGACGAGTTGCCAAGCACTCTGCAATCACTTGATCACCATTTGTAACCTTCCCTGTCAGTTTGTACAGAAAATCAATGGGGGTGCCAGTAGGAAAGATTACAAGTCATTGGGGTATGTGTTTGCCACCTGCAAACTCTCCCTAGCATCTTGCCTTGCATTGACCTCTTGTGCACCTCCACACATGCTCCCTGAACTTACCCTGTATCCCTGCCCCCCCCCCCCCAACTCCCTCCTATCTGGCAGCAGCCATGTATCTGCCTGCCAGCCTGGGATTTGAAACTTCCTGCTGGCTTCCCAATGACTTTGCTTGTGAGAATTCAGGAGGAAGTTACCTTGCCTAACCACTGTGGATTCAGTTAACAATGGCAACCAATTCTGAAGGGATTGTTATATGATGCGGTCATGTTCTATTACTGCATTTTTTGGCAACAAATTTCTGGTCCCAATTGTTGTCATAAATTGAGAACCGCCTGTATAAAAAAGAGAATTCCAGATTCAAAGATATATGGGCAAGAATCTGTAAATGATATCCCCTTATCCATTTTTGTGGCTTATCTCCCTACAAGTTTCCTGGTTTTTTTCATGTTAACATTTACCTTCAGGCTTCCTTTCCTTGTATTATTTTGTTTAAGGTCAGTAATGTGCAAAACCATACCTTTGTTAAGGCTAGTTTAATAATAGGAGTAGTAGAGGATGTATGAAAATAGTTATTCATGTCAGAATGGTACAGAAAAATTATTTTAAATGTTAACTATGGAAGGGCATTAGAATTTTGAGAAAATGCTGGGTTTTTTACATTTTTATAAAAATATAAAATCATAATTTATTATTTATACCAGACTAATTTTACACTGGCCATTACATTTTAGTAATGTCCAGTGTAAAATTATCCTAGTATAAATAATAAATGATGGTTTTCATACACATAACATAAAATGATGTTAGCTAAAAGTAGCATGTTGCTATCTTCCATTTTTATCAAATGAAATCCATAATCTGGATTATTTGTGAAAACCTTTATACTAGAGATGTTTAATTTCTGAAAATTTTGAAGCAATATTTTCTGAGCCTTGGGGCCATAGTGAGGGATGTGGGAATTATAATACTACTTTTTATCATGGGCATTCTGGAGCGCCAAGCAGGGAACAAATACAGTGGTAGTGAGGTTGTGTTGCTTGTTTTGTACATTATGTGCATATAGTTAAGGGTAGAGTTTGCATTGTGACATTAATTTAATTAGTCTGATGAAAACTTTGGTTTCTATGAATGCGTTTGTATATAATAGTTTTGTCATTTTATAAAAGATTTTTATTTTTTATTTTTTCTCTATAAAGTATTAGTGCGTAAAATTTTATATTGTTTATTTAGACATGTACTGTATACATTTATGTAAAACATGCTTTTTTTTTGTAAATGGAGCTTCTAAACTCTTAAGAAATAAAGCTTATCTATTTTTGGCTTTTTAGGAGAAGCAGAAAGGCAAAAGTTGTTGATGGATACAGAAGTCTGTTGTGAAACATGCTATTATAGCTTTTTATTCTTTTAGAAAGAAAAAGATTAGGAAGTATTACATAATCAGTTTTTCCTGGTTTCCTGGAAAATAAACAAAACCCTTTCCCCCCCATATTGTTCCTCTCTGCGTGGTCCTTCAAGCACATTTTCGAAGTACAGTATATCACACCTTTGTTTTGCTAAGTGTTGCATATACTATATATGATAGCTGTTCTGCTTATGTTTATGCAATGTCTAGTGAATTGCATAATGTTACTGGTATAATGTTTTTCCCACTAATATTACTTTGGATCCATTTAGTAAGAGTCTCGCTCTAAATTATCTGTGATTTTAAAGGATAAAGCTACAACCTTGAATTGAGCCCAGGTAGCAACTGGCAACTCAGGTTAAAATTTAGAATGTGATATGATAATACAGTATACAGGTTAGCAGTATAATAACATCACTTTACACCATTTGAAGATGTTCAAGGTTAGTCCTAAACAACATATAGTAAAAGTCTAGCCATCATGTAACTAAAGCATGGTTATCTTTATGCTTTTCCAACCAGCTTAGGAACTGTTTTAACTGATGCAGTAAACAGCACTGTTCAATTATCTAAATTTAATTTCAGCTTCTTCAAGGGTACTCAACAACTCAACCGTACTTAGTATAGTGAGCATATTGATGACTCTTTACTGTACTGTAAAATTTTATGTGTCCTCTCTCATCAGGTTCATATATCTATTAAGGGGGCATTATCGATTGGGAGAATGCCATCATTGTTCCTGTATACAAACTGAAAGGTACCAAGAGTGAATGCAAAAAAATTAGGGGATTAATATCTTAAGTATGCCTGAGAAGATGTTTGGCAGAATTCTGTTTAAAAGAGTATGAGACATGACAATGAATAAAACTTGGGATGCAGTGTGGAATTATCTGGGCAGAAGCTGTGAAGACCACATTTTCACTCTTCAGCAGTTCATTCACAATTGCATAACTGGAAGGAAAATAAGGACTGTATATTGATTTGTTTGATATTGTATGACTGCATTTGAGAAAGAGAATAGGCTTAGATTATGGAATGTTTTGCACAAATATGGAGATCCTAAAGTAGATGTAAACAGCGGATGAGGGAAGTAAAGCATGCACTGCATAAACGAACTGCTTATTAGATGATTAAACAGGGAGTAGGACCAGAATGTGTGATGTTTCTCTGAATGTCTAATATACACATATTGTGGCAAGAAAAGTTGTAAAATGGGGCAAACTCACTTAACAAATGTTTCACTTAGCAACATAAATGTTGGCCTCAATTGTGGTAGTAACTCAAGGACTACCTGTAATTATGAATAAATATGTAAGATATGTTGATTTGAGATACAAATATTCATATACCTTTACGTATAGACAGGATCATGTTATAGGTTGAAAACATCCTTTTGATTTGTAGTTAGTGCTAACTGGACTGTGTGATGAAGGAACATGAAGGTAAAATGAATATATCAAACCTATAGTAGATGAATTTTGTCAGGAATTTGTGTAATTGATAGAATATTTACTAAAGATGGTAAACTAGATGGAGAAGTAAGAGGCTGTAGAAGATAGTGTATGGTTTGTAATCTATTTTGGGATTCTGCCCATTTTGTTATACAAAAGTTAAGAGTTAGTTATGCCCAGACAAACATAAAAGCATGTTAAATTCAAAAGGAATAATTAAGAAGCGTCCATGATTAAAAAAAAGAAGAAGAGATGGAGTCAAGAATAAAAAGTTTGAAAAAGTTGCTGAATGAATGTGGACTGACTATAAACCAAATGGCCAGTACTAAATAGCTACATAGAGATGATTTGGTCATATAGAGAAAATGAATAAAGACTAAATTATAAAACCAGTTTGTGAAAAAAGCACGAAAGGGTTAAGACAGGTGTGTCAAACTCAAGTCCCAGGGGCCAGATCTGGCCCATGGGGTGCTTAGAGCCGGCCCATGGGGGCACCCTGGAAACAATGAAGGATCAGCCCATGGTGCTTCTGTCAGCGAAAATAGGCTTCTCTGCATGCGGCCCTCCCAAACTCCATTTTTGCTGGCAGAGGGTTGCAGGAGGCCGTCCCAACCGAAAATGGAGCTCGGGAGCCCGTTTTGCTGGCAGAGCACTCGGGCCACCACAGGTGCCCCTAATGATTGTCCTCAAGTTGGTCATGCCCACTCTGGTCTCTCTCATGCTGTCCCCCTGAGGTCAAACACAACCCTGATGCGGTCCTCAATGAAATTGAGTTTGACACCTCGTGAGTTAAGAGGAAGGATAATACTAAGAAAGCTGTGGTTGAATGGAGTGGAATGAGATCCCCAAAAGGAGAGATCTTAAAAAAAAAGATCAAGAAGTACTGTTTGAAGCACTGCATGGACAGAATGAAAGCAAGGATCTTTACAAGGATAGGTCAGGTGTGAGGGATCTGATGCTGAAAAGGCAGGTGATATTTTTATCAGTGCCTAAAGAAGCTATATCTTTTCCTGGATTGTACAGTAGCTCCACAATTCCAGCAAAAATAAGCTTTTGAATTAAAAACAGAAAAACTCTGCTACTCCAAAGCTATGCTGGAATGTACAGCTGAAGGAGGAGTGAGGGAGGGGAATCTCAGCAATTGTACCATGGTTTCTGAGGGAGGAAGTAACATTTCCAGAGAAGGGCCGAAGATAGGAGTCTGTGCAATCCTGAACTGGATGCGAGAGGCAGGAAATGTTTTAGGGTAGCCACACCCTAGAATGTTCCAGGGTTAGAAGGTTATAGCTTTAGTTTGGCAAGAATCTGTCTATTAGGTCTAAACAAATAAAAAGTGAACTCATTTGGATTTTGGGCTCTGGCCTAACAAAAGCTGCTTGTTGCATCCTTTCAGAGTCTCAAAGCAAACATTAATTTCTTTGTATGGAAATTGAACAGTTTAAGGATTGATAAGA
>JAEANM010029930.1:0-10099 GCA_017656035.1 Myanophis thanlyinensis | reverse complement strand
ATTAGGAAGACAGCAACATGGTCAGATTTTCCAAACGGTGGTCATGATTGCGATTTGTAGCCATTTCTCACTGTGGTGTAGCAGTGGTCTAATGTCGTCTCACCCCTGGTGGGACATGTGATGTGTTGATGGAAGTTTGGCACTGCATGTTTGAGGTTGACACCATTGAAATCACCAGCCACAATAAGTACTGCGTCTCGGTGTTGAGATTGTTGTGTGATGGCCTCATGCGTTTGTGTCTTCCAGCTATGGCAACTTACTGGTTTTGCTTAATCTATATCAAATCTTGGCTAATGTGAGGGCAGCACTGTACACACAAAGGTCCCATTCTACACGATGTTCACATTATATAGAGATAAGCAGCCTGAAGAAACATACCTACTCAATCTGGCCTCTTCTCCAATGGAATGCTTTAAGTATTCTGGAAATTTATTTGCTGTAAAAGAGGTCCCCATCTCTTCTCTTCTTTTTGTGATTAAGGATGAAGAATAATGTAAATTGGATGTTCAAAAACAGAGGTCTTTGTTTCTTAAAAATACAAAACTAGACTACGTGGGTTTTTAAAATCTAATTTTATTTTTTAGCAGATTTGTAAAGGATTAATATTCATCTATTTCTTGGAAGATTCCTTGGTCATGTATCCCTTTGAACTTTAATGGTCTGTCTTTTGAGAATCCATGCATATTGGGATAAAGTCTAGAAATGGGAGGAAATTGTATTGCAATCATTTCTGGTGCAGCTTTTCATTATAAAGAACAAAAGAATGCAGGGCCCTGTGATGCTGTATGTATAAGCCCTCTGTGCTGTAAGAGTTTGCAAAAAGCCAGAGCCTTTTTTCTTGATTTGGTAAAAATAATCTTTTTCTTTCCCTTTTCCTACATTTTATATTTAAAAAAATAAATAAATGTATTTATCTATTATGTAATTGTATTTGTTTTATTTTTATAATAGAATCTTCAATAAAATTAATGGGAAAGAAGATTGGGCAAAAACAATCTTTCAGTTCAATTTATTGTCTTTCTTCTTAAAACACCAAAGACTAAGAATCTCACATTTTCACCTGATAGGAAGCATAGATATGCCTCAGATAACCATAGTCTTCATGTTGATCATTGTTTTAATTAACCTTTCTCAGTAGCACATGGCATTCAATCACTTCAGGTCTATTGTTTTCTTCATGCAACGCATATTCTTATTTTATTCCTCCCGTAATGTACAACAGTTCTGCACTCCATACACTGTTTTATACAAGAAGAAGGGGAAAAACAGAATTGAATAGCATATCAACACAATTAGGCACAACAAAATACCCATGTCAATACAGTTACGTCTTTTAGGTCATACATGCCTCTAAATCACTACTTGATATGAGTTACTGCTACTAATATTAAGTTTAATAGGATAGGATATCCTATTAAACCATTTGTGGTTTTTTTCAAGCTTTTGTTGATGGCTATTACATTCTCTCAGGTAATTTGCAAGCATTCAAGATGTCCGAGTTAATCTGATTTCAATATTTTCTCCATTGCCTTTTTGCTAGAAATATCAGAAAAGAATATCAGCAAGAAAATGTGTTTTATGTATGATGTGGCAAAGCCATTCTGGCACTTTTCTCTTGCTAACTAGGCATTCTGGTGCTTTCAATCCCATCTAACATGTATGGAAATCACAAAAATAATATCTGTCATATTTTTTCCATTAGATATACAGAAAGGATCTCGTGTTTAATATATATATGCTAACATGTTGATAAAAGCAGACTCCCTGAGCTCTTTTGGACAATATTGTTTTTTCAAGGAAAAGAATACTTCACCAGTAAAAAAATACTGCAGTGGAAAAAAAATCAATTCTAGACTGAGAATGTTGTGACAGCACTGAAGGGAGAGCTATGAAGAAATAGCAACGATGTATTTTTCGGTTCTTATGTTGGAGTAGGCAAAAGAATCCCACTGGAATATTTTGTTGAAACTATTCTACAACAACTTGAAAAAGTCACTCTATAGGAACGACTATTCAAAATACAAAATAAATGGAGACCTGAACCTACTAGGTTAAGGCAAGTTGAAAAGATTATATCAAAATCGCCCCACTATTAGATAGAAGATGAAGCATTTAAAAGTCCTGAAATTGGGAGGGGGAGAGGGATGAAATGGGGAGGGATCACAATAGAGAATTTTCAGTTCTAAATAGGTTCCAGACATGCAATTTTTCAGCCATCCCCAGAATTTTTACATTAGTACACTTTAGAGCAGTGTTTCTCAACCTTGGCGACTTTAAGGTATTTGGACTTCAGCTTTGTTGGCTGCGAAATTCTGGGAGTTGAAGTCTAAACATCTTAAAGTTGCCAAGGTTGAGAAACACTGCTCTAGAGTATGTTGTTCTTATTTGAAAATCATGCCCCACACTATTCTGATATACAAAAGAGGCCTCCTTATAGAGAAAAAGAAGACAGAATAACAGAGTTCAAAGTCTTCTAATCCAGCCCCATGCAGGAGACCTATACCATTTCAGACAAATGGTTGTCCAATCTCTTCATAAAAATCTCTAGTGTTGGAACACTCACAACTTCTCAATACAAGTAATTCCACTGATTAATTGTTCTAATTTTCAATAAATTTCTCTTTGGGCCTAGGTTGGTTGTCTCCTTGATTAGTTTCCATCCATTGCTTCTTATCCTGCCTTTACAATGCCTTTTTAACCAATAATGCTTTTTGGATTGGAACTTGCCCACTCCTGGAACATACATACATACTTACTACCTTTAATATTTTTACAAACAACTCATGGTGACAAACATATCCAACACACCTTCCTTCTCCTAGAAGTTAAAAAAGATTAAACAGAATTGTTATGCAAAATACTGAGTTCAACAGAAACATTTTTAAAGAATAAGGTTACACGACTAGTTCCAGGTTCAGAAACCCCAGATCCTGCTTAATTCCAAATGCTGGGAAGCAACACTTCTTTGCCTACTTGTGAGATTGTCATAGATGTCTGGTTGCCCACTCGAAGGTAACAGGGTGAAAACCTAATGAAAACCTGATCTAATCTATTAGAGTTCCTGACATGTTCTTCTGATCTAACTTTTTTTTCTTGTTTTTCTGTTCCATTTAACAGTATTACGGTAATTGTTTACGTTGTTTTACTTATTATATGTTCAGTTCTCCCTTTGAAAAAAGCAAGGCAGAGTAGAATTTCATAAGAAGCAATCCTCAGATATGATATTTCATAGCTTGATGCAAAGTTTTTCAAAATCTAAAGAAAGAGTTTAATTCAGTCATCTAATGTAGATGTTTTTACTCTTCCTTGCACCAAATATATTCACTTACAAAACAAATTCTCCTTTGGAGACTTCACATCCAGATGGATAATGTTCTCACAAGCTGATAAGGCAGTGTTAATAAGTCACTTTTTTGATGGAAGTGTTTCAGTTCAAACCCTAATGCTGCCTCAGATGCAAAGTATGGAATTGACAGTATGAATTCATGAATACCTCTGTAGCATTTGCATAATGCCATGAATGTACCCTTGGGGAATAATAAATATAGCTTAAGAAAAATAATATATCAGTTTGTCACTTTTAAAGAGCATTCACAAATTTATTGCAAATGCAACTCACTGTTGTAATATTGTTCATGGTTGGAAATAATGACTAACTTGGTTACAATGTTGTACTTCATGGAATACTGTGTCTGAAGCAGGCATTTTAGATCTTCTAGACATTCGAGCTATAACTCACATAAGCCTCAGACAGCATGGAATCAAATATGAGAGCTGTAATCCAAAACATACGAAAGGTTCTAGTTCGTCAATCTTGGTCTCTAGCATGAAACTTCTGTAACAGGCCAATTTATGTTGTATCTTGTATGTGTCATGGCCACCACATTACATTTTCTCTCAAAGTGTTTCAGTAGCGCTTTATGAAAATTCACAAGAGCTGTTTCCAAAGTTCTCCTCAGTTTAAATTAGTTTGGTTTACAAAGTGAGGTTGAAGCTTTAAGATTTTTTTTACTGTTATACTTCAGATATCTGGGTTTTGTACAAAGCATTGGACACACAAATTTTCTTTGCAGTTTTTTTTCCAGTACTGTTAGTCACAAGTTCAATACATTTGTAAGCAAAATTGTATCAAGGACATAAAAAAAGCATAAGTATTTGCAAGCAGTGAAAGAAAACACTGCCAGAAAGGCAAATAAACAAATGAAGAGAGACAAACGTGCTCTACATTTAAACCTTAAGATGATACCTCTTGTTTGCATCAACCTCACACAATGGCATCAACAATAGTGAAAAAATTGAGTGTTCACCCAAAGAACTGAATAATAGCTGTAAAACAAACAGCAAAACAAAACCCAGCATTGTGACTTACACCCTCTCTACCTAGTGCCTAGACTATATTCCCATAAAAAAAAAGAATGTTTACATTTGCTAACAAAATACTACAGAGAAAAAGACCCACATGCAATGCAATGCAGAGAGGGCAAAGAATCTGCCTTATTCTTCACTGAACAGGTTCTAGGAGGTCTATAAGAAGTCACCCATTTTCACAGATATAGATCCTCCACTCCATAAGCTGGGAGAGAAGCATGTAAGAATGATCAATGATTCAATATGTCCCTATGGATTTCAAAATAGTTGATTCGTGGGCTGCCAAGTACAGAAAGCAGGACATGGAGCATGGCTCGAGGATTGAGGCAACTAGAGGGGAAGAAGAGATGCTTCTAGCAGACTAGATTATAACCTGCCAGGAATCAATTGTTTCAATTACACATCCCTGTCATCATTTTTGAAGAATTCATGTAGCTATACGTGAATTCATAGGAAACAGAAAAAGCCACATCAAAACACCATCTAAGCTTTTGGATATTCTTTCCTTCAAGCAAACATCAATAACGATATGTACAAAAAAGTCTGAGATTTCTCTCTATTCTTTGCATCAGCATATATGCAGATTACCTTCTGTTCTTACTCAAATATTGATTTACTTCCATTCTTAATGGCTTACAGGCATACAAAAAAACTGTCAATATTAGTAGTGTTGATATTTCCTGAGACTGTACATTTCTATGGTAGGACATGGCATGTACCCCTTTTGCTGAATATTTAGGCAAAGATGTGATAAGATTAGGCATTTGTAATTGTCTAATATTTCTTTGGGCTGAGAAGAAAGTAAATGGATCTCAAATAAAGAAAACATTTAGGTGTACAAGATACAGTTTATACTGTGAATCTTGAAAGAATCAGAACTGGTAGCATTTTACAGATATTATCTGAGTTATTATTCAACAATTCAGTGGGTATCATTAAGACATTGCCCTACATGAAAGAATTCCTTTCATTCACAAAAGGAACTAAGAAATAATGAAGAAACAGAGAATGTGGGCAACAATTTCTCCTTCCCCTGCAGCTTCCCAAATATTTCCCATTTGATTCTGAAAAATCCCTGTTATCCTCCAGAACAGCTTTTAGAAAACACAAAAGGAAGACTAAATCAAGAGCAGAATTCTACTGAAAAACAAAATGGATCCAAACCATATTGCCTTTCCATAATACAAATGTCATGGCATAAACTTGAGCCACCTCTATACGAGAGGAGGTCCCATGTTAGAGGCACAAAAATTATGTGTCCCACAATGAATGCAAACATCAAGAATATGGCAATTTCATTATACAGTAATGGCTCAATTTCACTGACCCCCACTTACTGGAGTTCAGACGCAATGAAGGAAATGTGTGTTCATGATGACTGTCATTATGCAGTAGACACATTCTATTATCTATGAAAAACAACCTGCCATCTATGGAAGTCTCCTCTGGTTAAAGAAGCTTTCATAATGAAATTTTACTTTTGGATACAATCACACTACGTCTTTTTTTTTAAATCCTATTCATGCTCAGAAAAAAGATGATTTTTTTTTTAAAACAAGCATAAAAACTGAAAAAAGAATTGAAATCAGAGACACACAAAAAGTTTTAAACATCCAGAAATAGATTATCAAAACACAATACAAAGAAGTCAGAAATTAATATTCATTCATGATGTTTTAGGGTTTTTTTCCCCATTTCTTTTTATTCTTACAGAACAAACAGTGGAGATTTTGTTGCTCACCTCAGAGATTAAAATTCTTACCCAGCTTGTTTAAATACTTTAATGTATTTTGATGTGATTTAATATTTTTACTTTCTAATAAATTATTGAACTTACAATTTTGGTAATCCCCCCTTTTCTCATTTTGCTTTGTTTATCCCTTTTTCAAAGACAAATAGTTTTTAGTTTTTAAAAGACATTTAAGACTTAAAGCGTGAGTATTATATTATTATTACAGTTGCTTTACTTTTCTCTTGTAATGTGTAAACATTAACCATATGGTTAACCTGTATGTCCAGGTTGACTTATGATTAGTCATTCAATGGTCATTCAAATTTATATCGGAGATAAATGAAGGAACTTACGACTTGTGACCAAATTTATGGTTATTGCAGGCCCTTGTGGTCTGGTGATTGTGGCCTGGGCACTTGGCAACTTGTTCACACTTATGACTGATTGCCAAGTGTCCCACAAACATGTGATCCCCATTTGTATTTTGTCCTGCTGGCTTTCCCAGAAAGTCAATGGGGAAGCTGCAGGGAAGGTTGTAGCCACTGCTGATTTCTGAGAGGTCTCCCTCTGGTCTATGGGACTGACTGAAAAGAGTTTGTGCTGAAATCCAAGCAGGAATGTGATACTTTTTATATTTATTGAATAATAACTGGAGCCCGTCATTTAGAAAAATTTTATCTATAATATGTCATGTATTTTGCATGCATATACAACACAACATTGCCAAACATAGCAAAATAATTAATTAAAAAAACATGAATACAAAATCAAACTGTTAAAACCAAGGGCATAAACCTGAGTTCTGACAAGTAGAAGATTACTCATTTACTAGAAAAAATAATCATTATAAAGTAATCAGAATGCAGTCATTCAACCAACCTATAGTACAACTTTTGTCAAAAAAAAGTAGAAATCTATTTTAACAGTTAACGAGTTTTTAACAGAAATAAATCCCCATGAAATTAGTTAGCACTCACTGTAGCAATAGTATTAACCGTTCAAGGAAGTCAACTCCAATTTATTTCAGCAACTAATTCCAAATGAGATTATTTTTAAGTATAATTTAAGAACTGTTGTGGCGCAGTGGTTAGAATGCAGTACTGCAGGCTACTTCTGCTGCCTGTCAGCTGCCTGCAATTTGGCAGTTCAAATCTCACCGGCTCAAGGTTGACTCAGCCTTCCATCCTTCCAAGGTGGTTAAAATGAGGATCTAAACTGTTGGGGGCAATAAGCTGACTCTGTAAGCCGCTTAGAGAGGGCTGAAAAGCACTGTGAAGCGGTATATAAGTCTGTGCTATATTGCTACTAAGATCACCAAGTTCTCAAACTGGAAAAACTGCACTATGACCCAGTATACTTATGCAACTCTTAAATAAGATATTTAAGAATTCCGCCCCAGCAACAAACACCTGGAGAGAGTAAGGTAACCTTCATTGTTTCTTTTTCTGATATTTCTTTCATCATGTGGTAAGAAATAATTTGAATATTGAGTCACCTCTACTCATGCATGTTCCACAGAAATCTGATGGTGCCAATTGTAACAGGAAGATTATTCTCATGAAGATATTCTGTAGGCATACCCATAGTAAGATCTGTAATTGCACTAGAAGATTTAATGAGAAATTATTTATGGTTCTACCTTCTGGAATGCAAGGAAAGCAGAGGTTAAAAGACACTGCTTTTCTTTGGCAATGGCAATACCATGGAATGGCTGTCTGGCAGGAAACAGGTTAGCTAGAGTTTGTACCATGATGACTTTTGAAGGCTCATTATAACTAAGATTTTCCAGAGAGTATTCAAGTCATCTGAAATTACTCCGCCAATCTTTTATTTTTCTATTTATACTGTTACAGTAAATGCATTGCTAATATATTTGTGTTCTCCATTTACATTGGTTATGTACCATCCAAGGTAATGTCACTTCTGATGACAATAAATTATTTTCATTGTAACAATATTTATGTTGCTTGTAATTTAATCTTATCGTGGACCGTTTTTTCTTTTTCTTTTTTTCCATGTTTATATTTATTTGTTTATTCAATTTGTATGGCTATCCATATCAACAAGTGTAGTATATTGTACTACTAAGAATCAAAGATATGAATTCAATATACAAATTAAATTCCTCTGGCCAGATTGAATTAAAATTTGGGGGAAGCCAAATTGTATAAAACATTTGTGAATGTTCCTATGATGAAGGAAGAACTGCAACATTGTGTTTTTGTTTGGCATACAAAATGTTTCAGATCTGAACTTTGCTCCATAGCAAATGCAGGAAGCATCATGATCAACTTGGATGTTGATAAACAAGGAATAGACCGCTTCTTATAATCCTGGCATTGGAAATGGGACATTTCTCCTGAAAAACCCTGTGAAACTGCTAGAATTATAGAAATTGTGAAAAATAATCAAATAGTTCAAACAAAATTAAAATGGAAGATACACTGTAGCAATGACAGGTGTTTATACATATGCTATAAACACAAATTACATTGCATATTTTAGCTTTATGTTCCAATCCCTAAGAAAATTTTCTAAACTCCATGACTCACAGAGTGAACATTGATCACTTTGATAGCTGCTGTGAGCTATAGCTCTCCAATAATATAACTTGGATAAGTTTCAACAATCTCTTCCAGTACAAATTTGAACAATTCTAATAGATTGGATAATCACCTCCCATTAATTAAATTCTAAATCTGAATTTTGCTCAACATGGTTGCACATTTTCTCTCTCTCTTTCCAGTGTTGGTGTGTATGTGCGTGTGTGTGTTTAATAGTGAGCATGGACACATGGTGCTAATTCACAGGCTTGTTTTTATAACATTTTATCCCTGTAGGCGCTATGTAAAACTGCCAAATCAGCAGCAATGTCTTGTTAACACTGGCATTTGTTTAATCCTCAGAGGCTGATGAGCAGACAATATATTACTTCCAAAATGGTAACATATTCCTGTTCCTCTATTGTTCCTCTAAAAATGTGGCATTATGCACTGCCATGATTGTTTAACTCAATCAGATAAGCGTGCCTTTAAGAAAAATTTAAAAAAGAATTGAAACACATTTTCAGTTTGTTGGATTATTAGTATAACTTAATATTCTGGGCAAGAAAATTTTGTCAGTTTGGTGGGAAGATTGGCAGGCATTGTGGGTGGGCCAGTGGGGACCTGGGATCTTGTACATCATAGGAAGTTTCCTTGGGGGGGAAAGTGACAGAAGCTACTTAGGGAAGTGACGTGCAGCATATCCTGCTGGCTTCCCTATTGACTCTGCTTGCAAACAGTGATCTCATGACTGTGGCTTATTGTGATATAGTAATAGTGAATTTGAGCGCCCAAATCACAGTTACTTGATCATGGGGAAACTACGATGGCTATATATATATTCACTGCATTTTGAGACACAAATCACAATGAAATTATACTAGGACTAGGTATGAATAAGTCTAGTGAAAATTTCTAGAGCTCCTCATTCTCTCTTGAGCACAGGCAAAGAAACAAAGACCTAGCATTCCATTACTGGTTTGCAACTTACTACAGTAGCAAGAAGGGTGTTAGTATGTTCTATGTCCATTGTAGGTGCTTAACTGCACATTGATAATGGTGATTGACAATTACATTGTGGACGTTTAGTGGTAGTACTAAAATAATAATATGATAAAGATTAATATCCTGCTGAAACATGAGAGGAACATTTAAACAATGTGGTTTATTGATTTGGCCTAAAAATTGGGTCTTTTAAAGTAGCATAGCAAATCATGGCCAAGCAAAAGATGAGATAAGAAAGGTCCAGAAGTAGGTTGAGATACATTGAAATACGAACAATAAAAAATAGAGGTTTTATAGAAGCATGGGTCACAATAAGTTGGTGAGAATTCATTTCTTCTGAGATGTAACCAGATGGTCTAAGATTCAGCAACTATATACAGTGGGGCAAAAAAGTATTTAGTCAGCCATCAATTGTGCAATTTCTCCCACTTAAAAAGATGAGAGAGGCCTG
>JAEANM010029929.1:0-10099 GCA_017656035.1 Myanophis thanlyinensis | reverse complement strand
AAATTAAAAAAAAGACAAAAAATCATCTCCAAGGAAGTGAACAGATTCAGAGATGAAAAATTGAGATAAGAGATGAACTTTTAAGAAACTGGTATTTATATTAATTTATGATCAATTCATCTGTGCAACATCAGGGCCCCCTTACCCTTCTCTATATTAAATAATGACCATGTATAGTATTAATATTTTATAGATATTAATACAATCTTTGATTACCGACTTGTTTAGAACTGTGGATTGCCCTAGCTCTGCTATAATAAAGTTAAACTGAAACCCATACAGAACAGAAGCATTGTAGTTGCTGGAGTCCACTGTGTGCTGGATGGGGTCTCACTCCTCTTGAATGAGCAGATGCTCCTTGATCCTTAGTTGGGTGATGGCTATAAAGCGCTTGCAGTTACAACTCCTTCACCAGTTGCAGCCTTTTCTGAGCCAATCAGATTGGGCAAATTGTGGAAGCTGTTTTAACCATTAGTGTTAACCTTTTCTTAATATTAACTACATCACTTTGAATTGGTTTATTAACCATAGTTTATCATTTTGCGGCTGGACAGTTTGTCATTATCTGCTCCCCTCAAGTTTTCCTAGGGATTCTTTCACAGTTTAGTTGCAATCTTCATATTAGCCAAAGGTATAGGAAATGGATTTTCTTAGTAAATATACATAAAGCTTTTCCTGCTATAATGTATGCCAGACGTAATAGCACTTAGATACCATATAAATATATACCAAATATATTATATACCATATATACTTATATACCACTTTATAGTGCTTTCCTCTCTAAGCTGTTTACAGAGTCAGCATATTGCCCCCAACAATCTGGGTCCTCATTTTACCCACCTGGAAAGGATGAGGGCTGAGTCAACCTTGAGCCTGGTGGGATTTGAATCGGCAGTATTGCACTCTAACCACTGCACAACCGAGGCTCTTCTTTTGCAAAGAATCTGCTCCTACTGGAGCCCCTAGAACTGGGCAGTGTTCTGCTCAATCCCTTTTTCAAGCAGTTTTTACCCCCAAAATGTAGGTAAGGAGATAGGTGTGATACTTGTGTGAACATATCTATATAAGGATTGATAAAACTTTGCACACTTTTAGACTCTCCCTGTAACCTTACGTCACTTTACTAGTATGCAACTTTTAATCGTAGTTAAGTCTTCTGTTAAAGACTCCAATAGGATTACTACTACTACTATTGAAAATAGCCGTTCACAGCTAGTAAAATTCAACGGGACTAGCATGTTGCATATCTGCCTGCCACGCAGCCTTTCTTAATCTCGGATCTCCAGATGTTCTGCGCTACGCAATAGTGTCCGCAGGGTACGGCCCCCAAAAGACATAAACAATAGGCGGAGCTTCGTTCCTCCTATCTCCCCGCGGTCACTATCTTGACTTTTTCGACCACGCCCTGCGGATACCTGGGCAGCTTCTGTTATCCTCGATAAGCAGGATCGCTGGCAATCCAACAAACGCGGGGACAACCAGACTGATAGCAAAGGAAGGCTCAGAAACAAATTATATACAGCGATGCACCCAGCGTCGTCTTCGACGTACTAAAACGAGTAAATGTTCCAAATCCCAGACTTCAGCGGAAGCCAAACGTCAAAAAGATCCAGCCTTTGCACGATGGCGAAGCAAGCTCTGTTTAATGGGAAGCCGCGCTCGCTTTCAAGCGACCGTTTCCATGTGAATCAGCGCGACTCTAATTGAACCCGCGTCTGACTTGGCGACTCCCCTTTTAAGATGCCACCGTTGCGCGGCATCTCCCCTCGGCGGCTACGCGACCGCGCCACAGGTTTGCGGGTTAAAAAAAAAAAGGCAGATAGAGAGACAAACACAAAGTGGCGGACCCTGTCACGTCTACATACTACAGTAAAGAGGCAGCGGGATTCCCGGGCTAAAGTTGGCTACCCACGACTGCGCAATTTGGTTTCTTGCAAACACTGCTCCCTTATGTACGTAGGAAGGAGGCCAAAGGAACCAAGCCCCTCCTATATGCCGTGAGTGAGCAAACCCGGAGAATCCAGCGAGGAGAAACCAGCTCTTCCCCTTCCTGCTCCCTCTTGGGGTGTTGCCTCTTGCCCGTCGTCTTTGTTAAACGTTGGATGGCTCCTCCCAAGAGCTGCAAAAAGCCAACGGTATTTTTAAAGACGCGGGGCCTTTAGGTTGGTTTTTTATTTTTTACGGCCTTTGCGAGTATCGTGTTTTGGCTCCCTTCCTGCTTATTTTTCTCCCCTTTTGTTGTTTAGCCCTCCTGACTAAAAGTTCTTAAGCCTGCACAATGCTCCACTTTTTGGGGGGCTTTGTGTTCCCGGAGGCTGCCTGTGAAGCGCCCGAAAGTAAGTCGAGGTATGAAAACCTCTTCAAGAAACTAGATCGCAATCAAGATGGTCGAGTGGACATTGCTGAGCTACAAAGTGGCCTCAAGGAGTTGGGCATCCCTCTGGGAGATGACGCGGAGAAGGTGGGTACAAGACACAAGCCTTCTTGAAGAGAAGGAGGGAAAAGAAGCTCTGGAGTAATTCTTGTTCCTGGATCGGACCCCTCATAAAGGAGAGTCTTGGAAATAGGAAGGCTGGCCTATAAACCTTCACTTATCTCAATGCAAAATTTAAGAACTGACAATGGTTTGGGCTACTATATAAAAAGAGCACCCCAGCCTTCCTTCCACTCCTTCCCATTCATTCCACCTGGGGATTTTAAAGAGTTGTATTATTCATTACTGGAGGCTATGCTTTTCCTCTAGATTTATTTCCTTATACAGTATTCGATGCCGTCCTGTGGCTGTTTGCTGTAAAAATTACAGTCAATTCCCATTCACAGGGAACTTGAGGAAAGGTCGATTCAGGTTGAGGAGACTGCTGATTTGTTGTGCTGGACTGTAAGTAAAATGTGAAGGGTCCCTCACACTTAAAAAGAGGGAACAAGAAAAATGAGACAAGGGCAAGAAAAGTGGGGTGTGCAGTGAACGACAGGAAAGCATAGATGGCCAAGAAAAAGAAAATAACCAGTATTTGTAAATGAAAGAAAAAATTGATGGTAGACTTTGTGTGACAATCTCAACAATTATTCTAAATATGTGACAAATAGAATAGCTCATTTTCTAGATATGTTTCTTTAAGAAGAAGCAATTTACCATATTCTGTGCAATCTATTCTTGGAGTATAGCTGTAAAGGGAGGCAATTTATCATAACTGTACCATCTGTTCATAGATTATAATTCAGTAAAGTTTTATTTTATCAGTGTCCTTAAAATGAGAGATCAGATGTAATAACCACACACTGAAGATTAGCCATAACATCTCTAACTATGCACTATGTTGTCATGTAACTGCTAGAAATGAGATAATAACTTTCTTTATAGACAATTTATCATTTTGGGGTATGGTATCAAAATGTGTATCCATCTGCAAAAATGTTGAAGTAATATCACTTTGTCTAAAGAGTTGGGGCTTTAATCGCATGTGATATCTGAGCAATGATAGGATTCCAGAAAGAAGAATAAGCCTGAAGATTGGAGGTGTGTGTACATCATGACACAAAAATGGTGACTTCTATATGGGATTTTCTCATTTCATGCTAAGAATACATTTACTGAAAACCTGACGTGAATTTGCATAAAACAAAAACTGAACTAATGGAAAACAGATTGTAGGACATGTAACCCAAATGCATTGGCAAACGGGCTCATACAGGTAATCCTTGCTTGATGACCACACTTGGGACTGACAGCTTGGTCATTAAGCAAAACAATTGCTAAGTGAAACTGCAGTTGTTTACAATCTTACTTCAGCGTTCTAGAACTAAAATGTCATAAATGTGAGGACTGCTTACTTTTATCACCATCATAACTGCAAAGGATCGCTATAAATGAGACAACTGCTGTACAAGGAGTACCTGTACAGTTGTAAAACCTTAGTCTTAAGCAAAATGTTACACAGTTTTTCTTTTCTTGTCTCAGGTCCCCTGTACAGTGAAAGCATTATCTGTCTTTCTCAATCTTGTCTACAGCTGGATTTCTAAGATATACTGTTACCATGGCAGAGAAGGAGGTAGAATATGTTGTGGCACTATGAACTTTATTATTTTTTGCTGTATTGTGCTGTATAGATTTGCCCACATTAAAAGTTTGTTCCAGGACTGATTTTTTTCCAACAGCTTAACCTAATTTATCCAACTTTATTTCTTTTTGTTTTGAACAAGATGATGATTCCATTTTGATCTCTTAGAGTAGTAGCTATTGCTGGCATGGAGACAGGATATACAACTAGAACAGCTACATGACCCATGATAAATGTCTGAGTGAGGAAAGAAATGGCATTTGGCATGAAAATGTTTTAGCAGGATGATGTTTTGACATGTTCTCAGATTTCTAAAGCAAGTTGACTATACTGGCCCAAATAACACAATACTTTCATCACATAAAATGAATTCTTGCATAAAACCAATCCTTTCCCTTTTGTTGGATGTCAAGATACAAGCATCTAAGGGCAAAGTTTGCATTGTGATATTATCATGTGAGTATTATCGTTTTGATATGGGTTCAGTTTCCTGAACAGAAAGAAGAGAAATCAGAGGTTCTGATTACTTAAAATTGTGAGGAAGAAAATGCTTTGAAATATGCCAGAGAAAACTAGAAACAGAGGAGGTACATGCGGTTAATTCAGAAAAAGGAAGGACAAAATGAAAAAAAAAAGGCTGCCAGATTGAGCACAATGTGCAAAGGGCATAGGAATATGAGGAACAAGATTTCCAGGAAGTTGCTTTGAGACATTCTTTTTTTAAAAAAATATTTTAGTCAAAAATATTTATGATGAAAGGTCAGCTTTATGTTGGGATCTGTGCAATTTAGCAGGTTCCTACATGAAAAGTTCACCTTGTCACTGAACATAGCAAAGGGTCTTCACATATAAGTGGAGGGCTATATAAGGGCTTTGTAGTGGACCACAGTAGAATTCCCAAAATCACATCATCTCAAGTTGGAGTCCTTATGCAATGCTGGCACAGTATCCTTGCCCATGGTCCTAATTCATTCAATTAACCCAGTTTTCTGGGTTTCTATTACCTTCTGAACTATAAAAAAGTGCATGGGCTGGATATGTGTAATGCTGATCTACAAGTCATGAAATTTTTTGTACTACCATGTGGTGTCCATTCAGCTTGTATGATTCATTGCTCAGTAAACCTAGGAAGGGAAGGGAATGATAGCTCAGTTAATCATGGATAAGTGTATCATGCTAGAATAGTCAGTGTATCTAAGTATGCTTAAGAAAAATTTAAAAAACAGGATGGGCGGACTTCAGGTTTGAACCATGTTTTTTTAAAACTAGATCCAAGAGATCCACCCACCTACATTTGATGCCAAAGGCTTATATAAGGTAGTCCTCAATTTACAGCCACACTTGAGTCCAAAATTTCTGTTGTTAAGCA
This sequence comes from Myanophis thanlyinensis, assembly GCA_017656035.1. NCBI lineage: Eukaryota > Metazoa > Chordata > Lepidosauria > Squamata > Homalopsidae > Myanophis > Myanophis thanlyinensis. The sequence goes on along the minus strand of JAEANM010029929.1, from coordinate 4,669 downwards.
AGGCAGTTGTTCAGTGAGTTTTTCCTCATTTTATGAGCTTTCCCCATCCCCAATCGTTAAGTCATGAACTGTAATTGTTAAGTGAATCATGCAGTTGTTAAGTGAATATGTTTTTCCCCCATTGACCTTGCTTGTCAGAAGCTGGCTGGGAAGGTTACAAATGGTGATCACATGACCACAGGAGAAGTGCAACTGTTGTAAGTACATGCCAGTTTCCAAGTGCCCAAATTTTGATCCAGTCACCACGGGCCTGCAATGATTGTAAGTGTGAAAACTGGTCATAAGTCATGTTTCAGTGTTACTATAACTTTGAATGGTCGCTAAACAAATGGCTGTAAATTGAGAACCACCTATATGTAGGTAGAATTCAATTTGTTCTGAGCAGTACTTATAAAGAACACATACAATATCTTTTCTGTTCCCTTGGGGAACAGGTAGTCCTCAATTTATGATCACAATTGGAACCAGGAGTTCTGTTGCTAAGTGATGTGGTTATTAAGTAAGTCACACCTGGTTTTATACCTTTTTGCCACAGTTATTAAGCAAATTGCATATTAAGCAATTCCAGCTTTCTGCATTGGCTTGCTTATTGTAAGCTCCTGGGAAGATCACAAATGCCAATCATGGATGATTTCAGGATGCTGCGACGGTCATAAGTGCATAGCGGTTGCCAAGCGCTCGAATTTTGCTCTTCTGACTGTGGTAACACTGCAACAGTTGTAAGTGCAAGAACTGTCATAAGTTACATTTTTCAGTGCCATTGTTATGTTGAACAGTTGCCAAATGAATGATTGTAAATTGAGGACTGACCTATATTAGATCATCCTATCATAATCTATTTATAATCCCAAATGGATTAAGTTGGAAAGTACAAAATTAAAATATTTCAATTTATGTTGCTGCCTGTGCATTTTTATCATTCTTATAAGCTATTTTATAAACAGAAGGATGATAAAATATTTTAAACATAAGTTATTGCAAGAAATATAAATCTCTCCCAGAAATATTCTGCCAGCCATCTCCCTTTTCTTTGTCTCCTCGCAATTTGTAGGAAAAAAATGAACATACAGTACAATTTTATTACACTCTCGAGTTGTATTGTTTATTGTTTTGGAGCAGAACACTATATTACTAGTTTGCTGTTTTTCTTTTTTTCTCTTTTCATCTTTTATAAGCCCTTGGTCTTGTTTCTAAAACCGTAAGAACAAAGTGAACTTTTAATAGTTTCATGAGGCCTTCTAGACACCCATTCTAACACATTACAGATTTATTCAATCAATGATGAGTTTCAGTACAAAGTTCAGTCTAAAGACAGTTTAATGAATCATGGCTTGCTCATAAATAGATTGGCATGATGAATGTGTTTGGAAACTTATTTGTGACATGTGTACTTTATACTTGCATGTCTAATCTAAAGTACACTGAAACAATGAGATACATGAAGTATATAAATTGAGTAGATTACAAACACACGGGAAAGGAACATTTTGTGTTAAAAAGTTTCCAGGAGAAAATACGAATTCATAATTTTTAATAGCCTACTTACAGAAATAATATAATCAGTAATGGCCCTACCTGGGTATTTTGCCACTTGAGGCATAAATCCAAGTGATATCTAATACAAATATAATAAAGAAGCAAATACATGTTTCTTTTTACCATTGATTGTTTGTTTATACAGTTGCCCCTGGATACTACAGAATATTTGCTTAATGTGACTTAAAGCATTGTATGCAGCACTTTAAATATTTAAATATTTATTTAAATATTGTCTGCAGTTTTTTTTAAAGGCTAAACATGTTATCAAAGAACAAGAGATCCAATAAGGATCTGTATGGCAGTGGCATTTGGCAGAACCTAGACATGTCTCCTCTCTCTCCCAGCTATGGGAGAATTTATGCTCTGTGTGCAATTAGGATTTCCCTAACTCTGCTAACTTTGAAGAAGGGACTTTTCCCGTGGGCACTGGGCTGGGTATGAGTCAGTCTGAAAAGCCTTGATATGGAATGTTTATGGGTTGACCTCAGTTGTGACATGGCGTTATTCACTATATCGTTTTGGCATTCTTTTTAATCCATCAGTAGCTGCCCAGAGTTGCAGCTTGCTGTATAAATAGACAAAATGAATAAATGTAAAGCAAAGAACAATCACTATGTACGTTTAGCGTGAACCAGAATTTGAAACCACCTGGGAGGTTCTGTTTTCTGCTTCAGTGCTACGTAGAAATTACAATTGCCTCAGATTCATACAATATGCTTGGTCTAACCAAACCCCCAGAATGCTGTTCAAAGATGGTGGAATTCTTATTTACATACTCAGGCAGAGTGGGTATGTGAACTACCATGAACCAGAATATGTTCAATATCCACAGCAATCTGATCTTTCTGAACTTTCTGTAGTAATGTAACCAAACCTATTGTGTTTCTGCAATCTTTCACCAAGCTATCTCTGTAATTCATACATAGCTAAATTGCAATAATTATTTTCTGGCCAAATTTTGCAATGCTTCCCTATCAGGAATAGCAAAGGACCTCCAGGTCAGTTAATGAGAATGAATGTGGCAGAAGTAGATGGTGGTTTAGATAGCAGGCTGAACTAGAATTTGAAGTTCACAACTGATTATAATGGAATTTGAATCAGTAACTTTCTAATGAATGTTTTGTTTATTTCAGTCTCAAGCTGCTTCTGGTATTTCATTCCTTACAGTTATTTGAAAAATAGAAATAGAACAGAATGAAATACTTACTTGGGGTGCAGAAATTGGGTACATTTATTTGATGGGAGCAAAGACGTACATAAGACTCTAAATTTGGTTCTCATCTAGAATTTGATAGACTGTTGCAGTCCTGATATAATACAACTAATAACATCAGTGGCACACATTCCATTAATACTAGTATTAACATTTACTAGGGTAATTAGCATTGTCATTTGAACTGATCAGATAAAGAATTGCTGGGTTTGATTCTTTAATATGAGTAAACTGACACATTTCTGAAGACAGAGAAATTCAGTGCTTGCTATTTTAGGCCATTTACATTATATAATATTAAATAGTTTTTATCGATCACCCTTTGTGTGCTACTGATACAGTAATAATGTGCTGGATGAGCTATTTAAGCCACTGCAACTGCAATTGGTACACTTAATATTTTACTATATATTATGCTTAGTTTAATTCAATTATATTCAAGAATGCCATCCTAGTAGTAGCAAAGCCGAATGTTCAGAAACATTTTAATTAATAAATACAGATGGTACTATATTTTATTATTTTTGTTTTTATTTCTTTTATATTGTGTTTATATGTCATAAGCCGCCTTGAGTAGCCATGTGCAAATAGGCAGAAATATACATTTTCTAAACAAATAAAATATTTACCACATTTTATACAAATCTAATGTATTCACAAGTTCAATGCTTTCCTTTTGTATCTGAGCTTGTTGTCAGATAAAATTTGAATTTCTTGATACTTCATTTAAAAGAGTTTTTTTGTTGGTATTAGTTTACATACTGGTTTGCATAAGACTAAACTTTGATAAATATCTATCCTGCCTCTTTAAGAATAATTTGTAGACATTGCCTTTTTGAAGTGCCAGCTGCTCCCATGCTTGCTTACATTGCAGATAGGCTCAGGACCTAATGGATCACAAACCTACACAGGTAGTCCTCGACTTAGAACAGTTCATTTAGTGACCATTTATAGTTACAACAGCACTGGAAAAAAGGACTTATGATCGTTTTTCACATTTATGACTGTTGCAGCATCCTTAAGGTACACAAGATCAAAATTCAGATGCTTGGCAACTGACTCACATTTATGAAAGTTGCATTGTCCTGGGGTCACACGATCCCCTTTTGTGACCTCCTGACAAGCAAAGTCAGTGGGGAAGCCAGATTCACTTAACTGCCTTGTTACTAACTTACTAACTGGAGTGATTCACTTAACGGATATGATAAGAAAGATCATAAAATGGGGCAAAGTTCATGTAACACATTTCTCAGCAACATAAATTTTGGGCTTAATTGTGGTCGTATGTCAAGGACTACCTATACTGGCTGGGTATTGTGGAGATATTCTCCACCTCATCTGGTGAATAGCAGGTTGGGCAAAGCTGGTTTGACAAGCTTTGAAGAGAGATAATGTGCCAGATAGCCAGAGGTGAAGAATGTTCAGATGCTGTCAAGACAGGCCACTTCAACTTTGTGTTGCTTTTTGACTGCTTTTTTATCTTGTGTGTGAAGATACAACTCCTTGCTTATCGCACCTCTAAAAATTTAATGACAGTGTTGCTGATAGATAGAAAGCTACAGGGCAAAAGTAACAGGTAACAGTGAAATATTGCATTCCTCAACATATCCATTGAAATATTATTGGAATTATATTTGTGAAGGACTGACTACATCTTGAAAATGTTACACCAAGATGTTGTTCCTGATGTATTTAAGTGAATGTAAAATAATGTTTTAGCCCAAATAGTTAAGTAGAAGACATATATACAAGGAGAGTGTAACTCTTCAAGAATGTGAATAAGTAAGGGTAAGGAAAGGAAAGAGATAGAGTGAAAGAGTGAGAAGGAAAAGGAAGAAAAAGAGAATGAAGGGAAGAAGGATTGAAGAAAGAAAAGGAGAAGGGTTGGGAAGTTAGGGAGGAAAGAAGGGAAAAGGA
>JAEANM010029928.1:0-10099 GCA_017656035.1 Myanophis thanlyinensis | reverse complement strand
TAAACCGACGATTAAGATATAACAATAAAATTTAGTGTAAAATTAAATTCAGTTAAAACAAATTAAATTTAAGTTAAGTTCAGTTTAAGTGATTCAGAGTAGATCCACCTTAGAAGAATTGGCAGATGTTTTTTCCATTCTTAGAATTCATGATGGATTTGAGTTGGAGAGAGGATGTACTAGAGGCAAAAGGTTCATTTTCTTGGCATGCTGATTTGCACTTAGCAGCTTCATTAGCACCCAAACTTTATCCATTTGGCTTTGAATCTGTTATATGGTTAATGTAAGGCAGCCAAAGTAATTATATAGACATTGGCTTTAGATAGCAAGAATACGAAGAGAAATGATTAGTGATGATGTCATAATTATGGATCACTTTTATGCAGAAGGTTTTCACTGGTAACTTCAGTCACTTAAGTCTACCTCATCTTCTATTTGAATCACTGCAAAACATTCTACTTGAGGCTGTCTTGAAGGCCCTTCAGAAGCTACAGCTGGTGCAGAATGCAGTGACATAAGAAGTTATGGGTGCCTCTTGGTATGCTCATGTCTCACCACTTCTTCATGGGCTTCATGGTTTACCAATATGCTTCTTGATACATTTCAAGGTGCTGATTTTGACCTATATAAAGTGTTTCCTGGCAAAGATGACTTGTAACTGCTGGGACTGCTTGTCTCCAATTACTTCAGTTTGTCTGATAAGATTTGACAGAGTGAGCATGTGCTGAGGACTGTCAATGAAGCAATTTCATCTGGTGGGACCTAGGAGATGTCCATTCTCTGTCACAGTGTCTGCCCTATGGGACAGCATTCTGCCTAAGATTCAGATGACCCTGACCCAGCAGCCCTTTGGAAGGTTCAAGGATTTCCCCCCAGGGCTTTCAGGTCAGAAGGTTTTTATACATGACTTGGTTGTTTATTATTGCTTTTGCCTCAGGCATAATATGTTTTATTTCTTTGTTTTATCTGAGTGCAACACTTACGAGCTGCATGTAAATTGGGAAGCTTTAGAAACTGATTTAATGGTAAATAAATAAATATACACCTGAGGCCACTACTACTTGCCATTATACCTAATTTGTTACCTAATACCTATTATGAAAAAAAAGGGGGGGGCCTGTAAAACTTAGGCACACAACTTTTATCCTAAACCAGGGGTCTCCAAACTTGGCAACTCTGGGAATTCTGGGTGTTAAAGTCCACAACTTTTAAAGTTGTCAAATTTGTAGACCTCTGTCCTAAAGAAACAAAAAGTGGTATTGTATTCATGCCATGGATCAAAAAACGATTAGGTTTAAATCAATCTATTTAAAACAGGAGCAAATGGAAGTTAAACATTTATATTGATGTCTTAACATCATGCAAATAGGACTACCTGTTCCTTTAAGTGTTCATATAGAAAAACAGATCAGTTCTTTAGAGCCCTATAGCAAATGGAGAAGGGATGTTCTTCACTGTTACTGCAATTATTGTTAGCGTATTAGTAGTATATAACACAAGATACAAGCATCTACAAAAACTAATGATTAATTCAGAACAAAATTGATATGTGAAAAAGATGATCATATCATTTGAACCAATATTGCATTTTGAATACAACTCCAGATTAGTTGCCAACTTTCCTAGAAAACATGAGTATCCAAAATATTTTAAAGTATTTAAAATAATATTTGTTGAATTACAGATTTAGATTTATACTTGTATGACATGATGATGCCCAAATCATTTTTCATTGATTCTTAGGTATTTGACATCTACTTCCGTTTTCCATTACTACAGAATATCTCATTTTATACATTTCAACATAAATAGCTATTACAAGGTTGTTATTTTATAAATAACATATTAAATAATAATAGAGGGGATTCTGAAGCACCTATGGCTGCCAACTCATACCCAGATGTCAAAAGGTAATTTAACTGAAAATATTTCTAGTCTGCATTTTTTTTCAGGCAAACGATACTTTCATTTCAACTCCTTAAAATCTGCCATGCAAATCAATAACAGAAACCAGTCTCTGTTTCTGTAACAAAATATTATTTCCTTCTCCTCTTTTCTCTACAACAACCCTATGAGGTGGGTTGGATGAGAGAGAATGAGTGGCTCACAGTCACCAAGTCCATCCAATTCCATCCTCTCTAAGATAAGAGTAGAAAACATTTAAAGATTTATGACTTAGGGTTATATCAGGAAAGGAAGAAAATATTTTTTCAAAAATATCTTTGTCAATACTTAACTATGTACTATATTTCATACCTCTGAATATGCTACACTTTTGTCATCTAACACCTGTCATCTGTTTAGTAAAGATAGATAATAATATTAAATGAAGAAAGTATATAGTGTACGGATCAATTATTCTGATTTACCAGGAATACTATCAACTTGTATTGTAAGTGATGACCCATACATGATGGCTAAAGAGCAAATGTGGACTTTAAGTCCCACCCAATGAGAACCCCAGGTAATATTGAGATAATTCAGGATTATAACTAGCATTCCCTGCTTCTAAGACAAATACAACAGTGACTTCAATATTGTCAAAATTGTATGAACTTTGACCAAGATGATAAAAGCACTGCTCCCTGCTTTTCAGCAATGGATCTATGTTCTTCCAGAGTACAGGACCCAGCATTTTTAACAATACAGGTAGTCGTTGACTTATGACCACAATTAAGCCCAAGCGAGCCAGTGATTAAGTGAGTTTTGCCCCACTTTACAACCCTTCTTGCCATGATTGTTAAGTGAATCACTGCAGTTCTTATGCTAGTAACATAGTTATTAAGTGAATCTGGTTTCCCCACTTGTCAGAAGATCGCAAGAGGCGATCACATGACCATGGGACACCGCAATTGTCATAAATATGAGTCAGTCAGCTAAACATCCGAATTTTGATCATGTGACCATGGGGATGCTGTAATGGCTGTAAGTATGAAAAATAGTTAAAAGTCACTTTTTACAGTGCTATTGTAACTTCAAACGGTCACTAAACTACTGTAAATTGAGAACTACCTGTAATATCAGTGCTCTTTGGTGGTTTAGATTCATACTTTCATATGTGGGAAGTACACACACATAGGTCACAGAATCTTATTTCCACAAGCACCATTTTCTCTCAGTGATCAATCTGACATATTCATCTCTCACACACATACATATTTCACTTTCTAAAATACCCTGTTTTCCCACCTACCTATCTTGAGCAACATCACTTGGAAAGAATAGGGAAACTGTGAGGTTCTGGTTTTGCTCTGGTTTTCTTTCTGTTTGTTGGGAAATCAATTATTTCTAGGCTGCTGAAACAGGGTGGAAACCCTACTTTACATTCCACTTTCTAGCGATGCTGGCCAACTGTCTCACTAATAAATGGTGGCAAGAAATTAAATAATCAGTTAAAGAAGGAATAAACAATACATTGTTATCTTCCCTCTTAGCAAACCACTTTCCACTACCAAGAAATCATCAGTCTTATCTGCTAGGTTTGCTGATTAGACCTTGAAAAAAATAGAAGTTTTACAATATTCTACTGTATATGCTGAGTGGTTTAACTGTCATGAGGTAGTATGAGTAACAGAATGAAATACTACTGTTACTGCTATTAACCTTAGGTAATTTATTCTCTAAGTAAGAGTAGTTCAGATAGCATCCTGAATTAACAAATCCTACTTGAGGGGAAAAAGTTTCTGATCATATCGAAAAAATGAAAAACCATACGTGTGAAATAGATCACATGAATAAAGACAATTTTTACTGCTTTAGAAAACAGATCAACATTTTGCTTTAAGAAAAGAGAAAAGCTATGGCAATTCTCAGTAGCAAGCATTTACTTAACAACCAAACTCCATTTGTTATGTATAATAAGCACAAATATGTGCACACATTTCTGCTTTGAAACAACAGCAATAGTAACAACTGTTTCCTGACAAATGGTTAGTCTAATAGCACTTACAAATTGGGGTGGGAAGATGGGGAGGAGGAATACCTTGTCGGGCTGTAAAGTAAATCCACAGGTATAATAAAACATGCACTGACAACTTGGGATGGTTAATTTAATGTTCATTATTGCCCATGAGTTATAAAAAGAATTTCTTTGTTGTACAATAGCACTACTGTAGCTCTAGCTTTAAACCAGAATTTTCAGTAATTTTAATAGCCCAAGGCCAGTGAACTGAGCTATATTCTTTTTAACTATTTACAAAAGCAGCCTGTGAATATGCACTGTATGCACATCCTTGAAATAAACTGCTGAACTGAATTTTGCCTTCATTATTCTTACAACTAGAATGCACTACTAATACAGGATTGTTCCAATTATTTTATATAACTTATGAAATTTGTTATTGTAGATCCAATTCTAAAGCTCAGAGTTTAGAGTTCCAAACACGTTTGGAATTACAGGTAGTCCTCACTTAGTGACCAAAATTAGGGCTGGCAAATCCATTGCTTGATAAGTGAAACAAAATGTGACCATACCAACTTAACAACATCAGTTCCGCTGCAGTCAAGTGAATCACACTTGGTTATTAAGCATGGTGTCATGTAACTATGATTTATTACTTCCTACTGGCTTCCCCACTGACTTTGCTTTTCAGAAGCTGGCTGTGGTTTGCAAATGAGGACCATGGGACTATCATAAATATATGCTAGTGGGAAGCACCTGGTTTTTGATCACATGACTGTGAGGATACTGCCATAAGTTGAGGACAAGTTGTAAATCTACTTTCTTATCACCAACATAAATTTGAATGATTGCTGAGCAAAGCAGTTGCTAACTGAGGACTACCTGTACTTTATAGCTTCTCAGTGAATAACTCTTCAGTGAAGACAAATATTTCTTGGAAGCTTTTGAGTAGTCCGAGATGTGCATCATTCTCTTCCAGCTCTGCACTGAAAAGAACTGAACTGTGAGACGCAAAAGAAAAACTGCTGCAGCTCATCTCCGCTAGCAAGAGCTTGCCACTGGAAATGAAAATAAAGGTCTCCCAAGGTATCTCATGCAAATACAAGTCATGGGAGATAACTCTGGTTTGTAATGGATACCTAACTGTTATCATATGGAATACTTTCCCGTTCAGTGACTTAAAATTATTCTTTTTAGATACTTCACTGGGGATTCCTCTGAAATATCATTCTAAATAGTGAGCAAAAAACATTTCAAGACATAGTTTTTTACTCACTTATAAAATATTCTAGAATTTGATTGTATGATACTAATACTGATATCAGTATGACTTCAAATGTATCTCTCAATGCTTATAAAAGTTGTTCGAGATCATTTTTTCTTAAATCAGTCCATGATGTTAATGCATTTTAAAAAAAAGAAACAAAAAATAAAGTTGAAAATAAATAATTTTGCATAATTAACACAAACGATATACTGGATTTTATAATCTCTGTTTCCTTAGATTTCCCTCCTAAAATATCCAAGTTATTTCAAGGAAAACTGATTTAAATGTCTGCAAGGCTAGAATGGAATGAACTTCTGAACAGTAATTCATAGATAATAGGCACACTCATGATGATAGACAAGGGACTTCTCTTCACATCAAGAAAGATAGAAAATCTGACCACACAATTCTTTGCTTGACAGGGTAGTCTCCTGTCATTCAAATGAATACGAATTTCTTCATAGCTTTGACTTCAGTGTTCATCTATCAAGGCAGATAGAACTGGCTTAAGCCCCATGAATTTTAGATTATGAAGGAAGAGTATCTAATAGAGTCTCAAAATAAAGATTTACTGAATAAATGTTTGGGTTCTCTGTAGCATGTAAGTAAAAAGGTTGAGACTCTTCATGGAATTCATTGCATAAATGGTCTTCACTGTTTATATTTATATAATATAAATAATTTATATTAACAGAATAATTTATATACATTTTTCCATGAAATGTATTAGCAGTAGAGTCCTTCAAGTTTTTAGGTTCTATAATCGTCTGATTTGCTACAGCAACCAAATAGGACATGTACAGATTCCAATGAATAGTTAGCACTGCAGAAAGAACAATTGCAACTAACCTACCTTCCATAGAAGACCTATACATTACATATGTCAGAAGGAGGGTTGAGAAAATATCTCACATCCCGGATATCAATTGTTGCAACTCCTCCCTTTGGGATGCTGCTATAGGGCATTGCATGCCAAAACAACTAGACACAGGGACAGTTTTTTCCTTCATGCCATCACTCTGCTGAACTCCTAATTCTCACAGTACTGTCTAATGTCTATGTCTATTTAGCATGTAGTATGGCTCTATTATTATTATCCTTATCTTATTTACTACCCCCTCTTATTGGTATTATGATTATTACTACTATTATTCTGTTGCTTTGCATGTACACTAAGCGCTTCTGCACTTTAATAACAGATGTAATGGCATAAGAGTTAGGGTATCTTACAGAGATAAGTTGTGATTCAAAGGCTGCTTTGGTATATCTACGTAAGGTATAAATGCCTGCAATTTGCTCCTTTTTTAAAGCAACTAACCATGCTATATAAACTATTTTTAAAGACTGTATTTTAAAAATGATTTATTTCATGGCCTACAGAGATACTTTATGAAAAATGCAAGTCTATGAATACCTTGAATTAAGAAACTGCTTGTGTGGGATTTGGGGGTGCTAACCTCTGCAACAGTTCTCTTCTGAATGTTCCTCATGGTATATTTATCTCAAAAACATTTTAATGAAAGTTAATCTCTGAATTTATTTTCTTTTTAAAATATTCTCCCTCAAAGACTTTTAAACAGATATTAGGACTATTATAAAATGCTTGCTTTTTATGTGTTGATTTGTGTTGATGTGTTAATCTTTTGAGCATCACTTCTGAGTGAAGTCATAAAAAACCTACTGAGTTTGGGATGGTTCTGGAATAATATGACTACCTTGGTAAAGACTGCTATGGAAGACTGGTATTTAAAAGTTAAGATACTAAAATTTCTGGCAACAGTTTTCAAACATACTAAAATACTACATCAATTGAAAAGTGTTAATTAAATAATTTAAGTTCAATTGGAAAAGGACAATAAGAGGAGTTAGTGATATGATTTGTTACCACTGAATAGATGAAACTTGAAATCTAGTAAAACAACTCTCCCTATCAAGACAAAGCTGCTTTAAAAAACAAAGCAACTACAGACCTGATAATTGGCATCAGATGTAGCAGAAAGCTCTATGTTTATTGGATAGTTTGTTGATTCTCATTCATATGGATCATGGTTGTTCCAAAGGGTGTTTTTCAAAAGGCAGGCAACTGGACTTTATTTTATTTTTTTGAAGATGGTCAGAACTGAAGAAGCTTCTTGGATGAGAAGTGAAACATCTTCAAGGGAAAAAAAAGTCCAGTTGTCTTTCGAAAAAACACCTTTGGGACAATCATTTTGGAAACTGATGGGGATGAAACTGTTAAATTAACTTTATTCTCAGGAAAAAGCGGGTGAATTAGGTAGAAAAGACTTCCTTAAATATGAATGGTAAAGAATTGTATAAGGAAACTTTTAGATTTCAAATATTTTACTATTTGAACAATGTTTTTCCCCACATTGTTCATTACTTCCTTTAATAAATATTGTGATTCTGATAATCTAGAAAGATAAGCTCCAGCACCATTATCAGCTCCAAGCAACTAGTCATAGAACCATACTACTGAATAGCAGCTGTTCTTTTCTTTTTAAGTTAAGGTCAACATCTGGTTATGATCATCTCACTGTTGGAATTCTAGTTCAGGAGTTGGAAGATTTATGTACAAGATTTCAAATTGTCCTATTATAGCTATATTTTAGTCTGACTTCATAGAACGGTGAATATGACTTTAGAATTATCACAGCCTATTGGGGGCCTTATATGTTTTCCTTGGTCATATTCCCAGTATTTTGGATTTATTATAATATCAAGAATGATGACCCCTAACTTCCACAACAATGGAATTTTTATATAACAGCAGAAAAATAAATCTGCATCAAAATTGGCAGAAGTGATTTCAGCATAAATATTAGTTTTTCTTTTTAACAGAAAAAACAGTTTCAAGTTGCTTTTTCTATGATACAAATGTCCAGGCACAAACATGAAAATCATCTTCAAGGCACGCTTGGGTCCTGATGATGCAATGGCCATGTAGTTTTCTTGGCAGCAACAAAGAAATCCTTTGCCACTAAAGTCTTCCTGAATACTCTTATATTTGCAATTTAGCTCACAGCCATATATTTCCCAGGAGGAGTCCCATTCAACTACTAACCAAAGTCAACCCTACTTAGCTTCTGAGCTCAGATAATATGGAAGAGAAGGGAGAGGAAGCGGGGAGAGGAAGAGATAGAAACTTCATGGGAAATTTTATGCAACAAATCAGATTTTCTACAATATTGCTATTTTTACAGAATGACAACAATACAGTACTATACTCTTACAGTACTTGCTGTTATATTTAATTTTGTTGTGGTTACATTTGCGAATATTTCAGAGACATCTGTGGATAATTTATAACATATTAGCACATGCGTATCACTATCAAACAATGTGTTGTCACAATCACTTTTCAGACAGGACAGAATTGTCGAACTTTGCCTTTTATCCATCTGTTTTTTTCCAGATGCTCAAGGAAAAAATGGATTACAGGTGGAGAAACAATGCCATCCAGGCTATGTACCAATGTGCAGTGTGTATGTACATACATACATACATAATCTCAAGGACCATGCATTCTAATTTACAAGGCATTAGTCTTTTTTTTTTAAAGAAACTACATTGCATAGCATTTGTAGTATGATGTCATAAAATATTTCCCCAAATATAACTGAAAGAAAAATAGGCATCTTTTATTTCTTAGTTCACTCACAAAATACAGAGAAATGGAGGGGTGGAGGTGACAGGCAGACAGACAACCCATGTCTCATTAAGTAATCATTTCAGAGACATTTCCTCACTTAAAAAGAGAAACAGAATGATCACAGGTTGGCAAAAAAGCAGTAGGAGTGGAAGCGGCTTCTAGTTTCCTGGCAGCCTCCCCATTGAGTTTTCTTATAGGAAGCTGGCAGGAAGCATTGGAAATCTTTCCTGTTCTATCCTGTCCCATCCCATCCCATCCCCTCCCATCCCAATAATTCAGCAATCTCACACTAAATTCCATCACTGTGGACTATATTCAGTTTTAATTCTGTGCTATCTTGATAAATAATTTTGACTACTTTTAGCTTGCTGGTTGGGATCTGACATTACATGTCTACAATTATGCATTTTCCTTTGAATAATCATAGAAGGATCCATTCTTCACTAGGAGTTTTTTTGTCATCAAAGGATGTTATTTGGAAGAGGCAGCTGTATTGTCTGATGTTCTTCCTGAATTTCACAATAGTTTCATCACTGCTGTATAAATTGAGGGAAATTCATTAGTTAGAGGTTGTAAATTTCCTATCCTTTCCTTCATACTCAAAAATTGGCAGTTTCACCAGGAAAAGAAATACATGACATTGAAGGCAGACTTTGACCATGACACCAATATCAGCAGAAATAATGCCATATGAAAGTTGTACATTGCACGTTCTCTGTTGATGTCTTGTTGTTGAAGATGGGTATTGTCATGCTGAGAAACTCTCACAGTTGATCTTTCGAATGTATCTTCCCATTCTTGCTCCATTTTTTCTTGTCTCCTCATTCTGTACCTTTCTTTGTGATTCTGGCGATGTGAAGTCTTTCATCACCTGTTTATTCATCTCTCATCCTCCTTGCCACATCCCTATGATGTTTGGTATCATCTCTTGACCATGGTGTCCCCTCTGTCTTCATATAGCATGATTATGCTGATGATATTTTGATTTAATTGATTTTTTTTTTCAACCACCATGTTGTATGCTGCCATTCTTATCACAGAATACTTTAGAATCCAGCTGGCTTCTCCACTTTATTGTAGAAAGCTGTCAAAGATAGTTTTAAAAACAAGATCACATGATCTCCTGCGAGCTATGGTGGGACCAGTCTATCTGATCTCCAGCAATCAAAGGGACCAGGTTACATTCCATTTTAAAGAAGGAATCAAATTCAAATTCAAATTCAAATTTTATTGGTCACATGCACAGTCATACATGGTACGATATGCAGTGAAATGCTTA
>JAEANM010029927.1:0-10099 GCA_017656035.1 Myanophis thanlyinensis | reverse complement strand
CTTATCACTGATCACACCTCACAACTGGAGGGATTTTCAATTGCAGCACACATTTCAAACATTTGCTGTGAAATAACAGGCAACGATACGAACCACCCACTAGCACGACTAGATGCAGACTGAGTGGCGGACACACAGACCAAAGATGGCCGCGCTAGCTCCACCCCTTCTTGCTAGAGACAAAAACATAATCTATTTTGTGGATAGCCCTCGTATTACAGAAAGGCATAGCCAAATCATGTTAGCTTACCTTTGCTTTACCAAATGAAATCATTACGGAAGTTTTTCGGCTGGATATGGCATATGTGGGTCAACTATGGCATATGTGGGTCAACTATGGCATATGTGGGTCAACTGTGTTCTTTTTTTAAAAAAGGGTTTTCTTTGCGGAGAAAAGAAACATTTTATAAAACCATATTGATATTTGAAGAATCTCAGCATTGCACACAATCCTCTGTTTTTTTAAATGACAAAGATCAGTTTGCCACGAGGCTGGTTCTGAAATCCATTGGGCAAAAATGAAAATCGACTCATTTATTAAGCAAAACAGTTTAATGAATAAGCAGTTAAATGGCATGATCCTGGAACAGGTTTGGTTCTTAGTTTAAAAGTTCATCTGAAGTAGAATTGAAGAGTGCACGCTAAAGAAATGAGCACAGCTTTTAATCCACTACACTACCAAAAAGTTCAGTAGAGATTCAACCTACAGCTCTGCAAGGGAAGGCAAAACTTACATTGGCATCAAGGACATGAATGCTCAGTCCTACACCATAACTCAAGTAAGCCCTGCAGAATGAAATCTAAATATGTAATTTGATTATGGCATCATTACAGATAGTCCTCGATTTACGATCACTACTAAGCCCAAAATTTCTGTCACTACGCAAGACAGTTGTTAAGTGGGTTTTGCCCCATTTTACGACCTTCCCTGCCACAGATGGTAAGTGAATCACTGCAGTGGTTAAGTTAGTAACATGGTTGTAAAATGAATCCGGCTTCCCCATTGACTTTGCTTGTCAAAAAGTCGCAAAAGGGGATCAGTTAACCCCAGAACTCTGCAACCGTCACTGGTGTCCAACTTCTAAGGTTTTCTATTTCTTCTGGTACACATCGTCCATTTGGTAATGTTCCTTAACATTTGACTTAAATTTGTTTTTCCCGCCATTTTAATCCCTCGTGTTACTTTGAATCCCATGCCTGGAAGCAGCAGAACTTAAACTTGTTCCATCATCCATGTGACAGCCATTCAAATAATTGAAGGTAGCGTCAGCAGCACTAACCAGAAAAATACAGTGTTTTACAGGATACATAAAGATAAAAGTTATAACCTATTAATTTTAGGATAAAATACACTGCAAGAACCTACGATAAATACATACGTCTCATACAAGTATTTGTAGTGTGCTTCTATGCAGATTCTTACCTACTGGGCCTGGTACATCCTTCTTCAAACAATTTCACCTGAATTCTAAAGGATAATGGTGCAAGATGTTCTCTGTCTACAATGCCCAGCTTCTTACTCACTGGTTTTTGGATGCCAGTCAAAGCATCTTTTTCAGAATTATTTGGATTACCTTAGTAAATCTTGGAGGAATGTTGTCCGTGGGTCAAACACTACTTTGCAACTAACAAGAAGAAGAAGTTAGGTTTCACTCACTCCAGGTAGCTCTACCGCTTAGAGTAGCTTGGATGTTCTAATATTTCATGATGTAATATTGTTCTGACTGCAGCTCCCCTCTCTGCTTTTTAGGGGGAGCGACCCACTGAACCCCCTTCCATATGACTCCATCTGGCAACGTTGTCAATTGCTTCCTCCTCATCTTTCAAACCCATTTCTTATCCCTTGTTTCAGAGGATCCTACAGATCTTTTTCGGAAAGAAGTGAAATTGAGACATTTTGCAAAACAAAAACCTCATCTCTACCACATTAGAAACTTTCTATAAATGGAGACTCTTTTGATGGTTAAAAAATATTCCATTTTTAAATTTATGATTTTGACATCTTGGTTTTCACTTGGAAACCAATGAGAAGTTAGCTTTACAATATATGTATTCCAAGAATTAAATTTATACGTCAAATGTCATTGGATTATGCTTGTTCAGCTATTTTATCACATTTTTAAAGGTAGACAACCTATTCAGTCAATCCATTTTAGGCTTGCCATATTCCTTCCATATTCCAAACGGTGTGTGTGTATATGTGTGTGTGTAACAGAGGGAGGGAGGGGGAGAGAGAGAGAGAGATCTTGATATTTTAAAATTAAGATATGACTCATGGCTTTGAACATCTGGGAATGCATAGTGCTCAAAAGCTTAGTCACTCACAGCAGGCTGAAAGACTCAGTTGGTAAGAAAGGGGGGTTGCCAATGCCAAGCATGCAAGAGCTCTGCCTTAGAAATGAGTACATATCAAACATTAAAAAAATCATTTAGAACCAGTTCACACAGCTGAGTACATATGTGATGGCATGTGTGAAATATTCCTTTGTAGCATATTTAATGTAAAGTGAAAACACAACTATTCTTTTTGCCAGTTTCCATTTTGACTTCCATTTGGGGTGATTAGGAAGAATACACACATTCCCCATTAAAATTCCATTGTCTTAGGTGTAAAACTGACATTCTGAAAAGGCATATGTACCCATTAAAACTGGTCCACATATAACAATTAAGAATGAAGATATTCAAAATCTCTTGTGCGATAATTATATTTTTAGTTTACTGAATAACTAGACTTAGACCAAACATTATTTGTGCAGGTATTCTGTAAAACATTCAGAATATGGCATATGGCAGCATTTGCATCAGCAAATAATCACTATTTTACATATATAAAATTTATGAACTGCCAGCTTTGCTCTCATAGGAGGAATGGCCTAGCCATGCTATTGCTGTGCAATTATATTATAAGGAGAGGCAGGATTGTATACACCGCAATGAAGTAGAGGTCATGATAGTTGATGACTGGTGAGTATACTACCCAAGCCCAGTCAAAAATTGCTATGGCAGTGCCTGAACAGGTTTCCTTTCAAATCATGTGCAGAAGTAGATTATTAGAAGGGGTTAAAGCACAGGCAAGCAGAGTTAATATCTCCTTTTTTCAGTTTGCAACTCTAAATTTGGAGTACCAAAGCTCCATTTGCAAACGGAATACCTTCCCAATGTGGATCAACCTTCTCCAATTGAGTGATTTAAGAATTAAGTATGTGACTACAATCAAACTAAATTATAGTTTATTTCATAAACCAGGGCTAAACAAACTATGTTTCAGTCTTACAGCAATAGGAATAGCACTTAGACTTATATACCACTTCACAGTGCTTTATAGCCCTCTCTAAGAAGTTTACAGTCAGTCTCTTGCTCCCAACAATCTGGGTTCTCATTTTACCCACCTTGAAAGGATGGAAGGCTGAGTCAACCTTCAGCCTGGTGAGAAGTATGAACTAACTGATGTATGAACTTAGCCAGAGTTTTTGAGAAACTGAGTTTTCTTTTAATGTATGCTCATCCATATTAGAATTTACAGTTAATTGAGTCAGTCTTGCAATTAAGTCATAAGAAACCATTACCAATAAGTAAACAAATACCCAGAAAAAAGTTGATAAATATTTGTGAAATACACACACATAATATCATGATAGTAGTAGATGGATGAGTTTTGGATACTCTATTTTGCTTCCCATCTTCTTCTGAATTTTTGCCATTATGGAATGAAACGGTGATTATGGTGAAGTGTGTAAATCAGGCTCATTCATTTGGTAACCAATAGATTTTACCCCACAAGTAGGAAATCTATGATTCTTTCAAGTTTTGCAGCACTACAACTCGTTTGGTCCTAGAACAGCAGGGAACTAAATATTCTGTACTATATACCTGGAAGGCTATAGATCCCTCATCTGTCCTTGATTACCACTTTATGAGGACCAAACTACGATTTGAAGAAAGGAATGTGGAAAAGAGTAACGTATTTCTTCATTTACTATAGCTTTTTGTCCTGATTTAGCATTATGTGGTAGTTATTCATATCTAATGATTTTTGGTATTAATTTCCTTGGCAAGGCATAGATAATACAGTACATCCAATTCTTGGACACATAAGGAAGAGAGAGACAAAAGTTTTTTCTACAACATTTTAACAGAGTGTTTGCTTCTCTTACCAGGGTAATACAAACTCAAATCAATTGACTTTTTAATTTAGTAAACAAGCTAACATGTAATTGTCATACATCATAAATTTGGTACACTTTGTATAAAAATCAAGAGCATTCCTTCTAGACTGCATTATGCCAAATATCTTTGTTCCTAGAATAAAACCAGAAACCATCAGAACGTCCATATAGTACAAATGTACACCCAGAGACACATTACAATTTTGAGATGTGGATTCTTGGTCTAGTTATCTGTGAGTCTGGAGTAAATGACAAAGTCAGTACATTCACTTGGATAAGTCTTTACAATGTTCAAGATGAAAAAAAGCAAACAAACGAGTTTAATTTGGCATAAAATCTAGGTTATTGCAGTACAAATCGTTATGGGCGCTTCCCAGCTTGTTGCCTTCCAGATATGTTACTGGCCATACTGCTTGGGCTTTATGAAAACGGAAATCCCAACATATCTAGTGGGCAACATGTTGAGAAAAATAGCCCTATGGTCTCAAAACGAGGCCTTTCAACACATACGAGAATTGGTTCTGTGTAGACCTTGTAAACTGTTAACACCATAGAAACTTGCCACAAAAGACATGTTCATCAGCATAACCACATCAAAAGACAAAGATTAAGAACCAATTCCAACATGTTTCTTTGAGAAGATGTACTCTTGGACCTCCTCAACCTTCAGCTGAAGGAAGGAGAGAATTCGCCCTGTAAGTAGTGCTAGACCCAAGAGAGTGCGCTCCAGGCAGGACATTAGGTACAAGGCTTTTCACCTAAAAAATGGAAAAAATAGTTCCTGCTGCACATGAAGAATGTCCTATCACAATTTCACTCGACTGAATCAGCCCTTGAGTTAATAAAATTCAGTGTCAGCAATATAGTATCCTCTTCCATCTATATTATACCAGTATTTTTTTTAAATATAACTTTCAATATTTCTTCTATTACAATTATAATTTAAACAATCTATACAGAAAGATACCACTGCAACAATATAGCATATCTTTAACATTCAGAAGATGTGTAAACTCATAAAAATGCATAGCAATCATATTCTTGGACAGACATCATTCTTGGATTAACATTTGGGGGTCTATGGACATTTCTACTGCCCTCCCTCACTTCACAGACTTTTGCTCCAATTAATTCCTGAATCTTAAGTCAGCCCTTTTCTTTTGCTGCATGAAAGCAGTGCCACCTTTTCCCTGACAGAGCTTCTATGTTTTGAGCAGCTTCCCCGCAGGCCAAAATTCAACAGATGGTGCTTTGTATAGCATGGAGACATAGAGATGTAGGAAGATGCCCTTTGCTGATGTGCAGGAAGTTCAAAGATATAATCCTTCCAGTAGCACAGCAGGCATTACTGGTGGATCATACTCCTTTTTCCTGTCCCCCAAAATTTGTGGCAGACTTGGGATATGTGCAAAAGGCTGCAGTAGGAGAAATACTGTTGGATTTGGTCCATGGAGAATCTCAATTAGGAAAAAAAAAAGCCAATTAATTCAACTGGGAAGATGCTCAGCTTTTTGCACACAGTTCCAGATTGACTTCTCTGTTCTGCTTAGTGAAATATATAAGCAAAGAGACTATACCTGGGAAGCCTCCCTGATGCAGACATCAGAAATCAGCCATCCCTGGCTCAGACAGCAAATACATGTGTTGATCTTCCATCAAAATAAGTCACATTTACTTTAGTGAGTGTGCATGACAATGGCTTTGAAATGCTGTATTTTATAGAATACAATTTTTAAATCTTTTTTTTCCTGCTCTGTGCCCCAAAAGGTTTTAATCTACAAAAATCAACCATGTTGCCTTGCATCACTGAACCCTCTGTCATGACAATATGCTCCATCCATCACAAAAAAAGCTAATATCCTGGAAGAAAATGGAATAATATGCATTCAGTATTGTGCTTTGATATGAAGGATATGTAGCTATTAAACTAGACAACATGTTTTATGCACATTTCATTATGTGGGATGGGGGGTTGGCAGTCACATGTGCTCCCTCTTGAAAATGTCAAGCTTTGAGATTGGAACCAGAACAAAGAAAATGTCATGAAACACACACACAATTCAGCACGTATTTTACAGAGCAATTACATATTGATGATGGAGATAAAATGCTGAAATTAAGTAGCTTATGCCATTAAATTGTTCTTGGAGCCTTAAAAATGAACGTTTAGAAAAATAACCAGCTGCCCCTATATAAAAAAATGTTCCACAATGTGTTTGCATGCCCTTGTTTATTTAACAGTGAATAAGATAGTTTAAGTAGTAGGTTTGTCAAGTTAAACATTCAGAAGTAATGGTTTTTCCGCATACATGTGGGAAACACCACCTGAAAAACTGAATCTGTCTGGAATTCTGAACATTTGGACTTTGAGCACTGCATAACAGTCATATTTATTGCAAAATGAGTTGTTCAGGATGTATAATCATAAGCATCAACATATTCCCGGGTTATTAGATTTTTACTGAATTTACAGCCTAGTTTTATATTAATAGTTATAATTTTTGCATTTAAGAAAAATAAAGAGGAAGGAGAATGTTTCTTTTAGCAAAGAAAAAAATGAAACAGCGTAATTTATTCTTAGTTGTGTAAACAATTTGGAAAGAGGCTGTTCTTTTGTTTTGTTTTTTGCTTATTAGATAAATTATGGGAATTGTTCTCTAGCATAATGTGTGTTATTGTTGTTGGAATTTATTTCCATA
The DNA here is from genome assembly GCA_017656035.1 of Myanophis thanlyinensis. Classification (NCBI taxonomy): domain Eukaryota; kingdom Metazoa; phylum Chordata; class Lepidosauria; order Squamata; family Homalopsidae; genus Myanophis; species Myanophis thanlyinensis. The sequence goes on along the minus strand of JAEANM010029927.1, from coordinate 3,231 downwards.
AACCCCAGGCAACACAAGCATCCTGATGGGGATGATGGAAATTGTTACCCAGAACTATCTGAAGGATGAGTTTCCCTATTGTACATATAAAGGAACTGGGCTTTTTTTGTTTTTGTTTTACAGTAAGCTCCTTTGAGTGGCAGGATTAGGAGGCATTGATAGAAATCAAAGAGAGGTTCACCCCTATAACCATCCCAAAACTTGAATTGAAAATACATCATTCCATATGTCTGCCATTAACTATATGGATGAAGGTATCTGTTTCCATTCATCCTGCAATTCAGATGGCAACACAGATCCCAGGATGAAGTCTTGGGTTATTAGTGAAATATTCAATAGCTGTCTTTTGCTCAAAATTACAGATTTTGTGTGCTCTTCTAACAAAGCCATATTAAATGTCAGAACTTCCAAGAAACCCAGGATCCAACCAACCTCATAACAGGATGTCAAGAAGGATTTTATTCTTGCCATTTCTTTTCTCAACATTTTTTGTTTCCTCTGCAGGTTATTTGGGATTTGGAAATTATTTAGGCTAGTTGGTTTAATTATTCCTCCCATATTGTAATACAATGGAGGGCGGGAAAAGAATTTAGAAGTTACAGATCCCAAACCTACCTTGCTTCACCCTTGGTTCTGCCTTGCTTCCTAATTTTGAAGTTATGATGTTAAAAAGGGAAAGACTACATATATTTCTGGACTGCATTGCTTGGAGAGAAAACTCTTACCCAAATCAATAGTGATGTTTTAGGAACTACAGCACTGCAGATTGAAACATCACTTGTGTGCTATAATATGGATCTTAACATGTCTCTACAATGCATCAGAAACACATTTATTCAATGTAACGACTGTGCTGTTGAAATTCATGGAAGTCTTTTAAGTAAGATACTTAATCTGGAGTATGTGTGTGATGCCACCTGAAAATCCATGAGCAAGACAGTCTCTCGCCATCACCTATTTGTGTTCCATAGAATCTAATAGGCCTTCTGCCTCTATTACCCTTCACCTGATACACATAGCTCTTATGCCAGTGGGCTTCCATTCATTCAAACAGAGAAAGCAAATTTACTAATCCATTTCTTATGATCCACAGAGCTCACTTCTCTTTGGATCCTGGAAGAAAGTAAAAGACAGAATCTAAGCAACACTTAAGCTTTGCCAGAAAACAAAAATATTGCAACTTCCAGGATTGTTCCTGGACTTACACCACATGGTTTATTTTGGTCAACAGGCTTTTTTTAAAAAAATGTAAATACTCCCCACAGACCAACTGTGAATCTATTATATACAATGAATTGAGAGCAGCAGGGCTCACACATCACAATGCTAAATAGACAATGGTCCTCTGCTCTGTTAATCAAACATCACTGGGTGATCTGGCCCTTGCAGAAATGTTTGAAGGTATGCAGCCGCAGCAGATAAGCCAAAGTGCTTTTTGTATTTCTTGATTTCGGAAAGCATATATAACAGGGTTGATGATGGAATTGTATGTGGCTGGAAGCAAGGTGGCGTAGGTGTAGATAGAAGGATATGTGTAGTCAGCTATTAAGGAATAGAGTGTGAAAGGCATCCAGCAAGCAGCAAAGGTTCCCAGGATAATGGCTAAAGTTGATACTCCTTTTCGGGTGGTAACATAGTGGGAAGTTGCTAGGAAGTGATGCTGCAAGGCAATCTGGTGAGCATGGCGCATCACAATTTTGCAGATCTGAATGTACAGCTGTAACATGAGAGCGAACATAAGCAAGAATGAGACCGAGAGGATAGCCGCGTTATTTTTAGTGAGGGGCCTGATAACGCTGCAGGTAGACTCATCTTTGAGGCAATTCCATCCCATGACTGGCAGCACTCCCACACAGATTGAAGCACCCCAGAGCAGAATAAGCATAATGTAGGTAAAAGTCACCGTCCTCTCAGAATTGTAAGTCAAAGCATAATAAAGGGAGAGGTACCGGTCCACAGTGATGGCCAGCAGACTGCAGATAGAAGCAGAAAAAGAGGCGACGATCAAACCAATTGTGACCAGCTTGGTAGAGTCCGACTGGAGAAGATAAGCAAAAAGAAAATTGACGATCAATCCAATTCCTGCTAAAAGATCTGCCAAGGCCAAGCTGCCTATCAGGAGGAACATTGGGGCACGAAGGCTGGGATTATGGAAGATAATAAGGACCACAACTGCATTTTCACAGGAGATCAGCGTTCCTGAAGTACATAAAACAATATCCCAAGGGTTTACTATAAATCCCGGTTCGGGGTCGCTGGAAGGAATTAGAGAGGTGACTGCAGCTGAGATGTTCTCTGGTGGTGGGCTGGTTTCTAAGGGATCCTGAGGCAGCCACGATAAATTAACCTTCGGGTCTTCGTTCATATTTAAACCTGTCCTCTTCAAGGAAAAGACATTTTTTTAAAAAAACATAGACAAATTTAGCACCTCGTTAGCAGCAATATTAAGGGGCATGCAACAGACCTTAGATTTCTAAATAAAACAGCAGATGCTTCTTCCATCATATGACTGCCCCCCCCCCAAAAAAAAAGGAGGATAAGAACAGACAGCAGATTTAAAGCTGCCCATAGGCGGGGGGAATAAAAAAACAAAGGAAAGAAATAACACGGTATGCCTTTTCATCGGAATAAATGAAGGGAAATGCAGGGTCCTTTCCTCAAGAATAAAATGCCATAAATCAGCTGGAACTGCTGGAAAGAAGATCCTAAAAGAACAACCTTAGGCATGGAAGCACCCGAAATTAAAGGCTCCTCAGCCACCATTTCTGAGCTAAGGTGATGGATGAATGAAATGACAAACCAGACACAGGCAATAAAGGCTTGGGAACATTTCCTTTTCCCCTTGATTAAGGGTGGGTGGGGGAGAGATAACAAAACACTGAGGCTCTCCCAATTTGTGGCAGCACCCACAACTCCCTCCGAGCCCTTTCTTTAAGGAGGGTGCAGGAAAACCCTCGGTGCAACTCACTTTATGTCGGAATGGACGAAGGGGATGAGGGGAGCAGAGAAGTTAACGAGGGAAATGTCATGCAGGGTGATGAGGTGAAATGGGGGGGTGGGGGGAGCGGTTATCTGCATAACCTCCCCCCCCCTCCGCCTTCCAGTTCAGAACATGAGGGAATGGATGGACAGACACAAGAGAGAATCACCACAACAAGAACGGGACGAGCTCCCGGAACGTTGGTCACCTTGGCTTCTCCTCTAGAAGGAGGAGGAGGAGGAGGAAGAGGA
>JAEANM010029926.1:0-10099 GCA_017656035.1 Myanophis thanlyinensis | reverse complement strand
ACACAGAAAGAATGAGGAAAAGCTTCTTTCCACAGGCAATACGAACACTAAACCAGAAACCACAGGAACACTCAGAATTATAACAGGAACCATGACTCTACCTCACTCCGTCCCACTTCCCAACTTATCTCCTACCTTACCCTCCCATTTTGCCTAACTTACTTGTGGTTGCATAAGCATTTCACTGCATATTGTACCATGTATGACTGTGTATGTGACAAATACAATTTGAATTTGAATTTGAATTTGAAATGTGTGCTGCAATTGAAAATCCCGCGAGTTGTGAGGTGCGATTAGTGATAAGGTTTTTGTTGGCAAAAAAACATAAACCAATTGAAATTTTTCGGCAACTGTGTGAAGTGTACGGGGACATCATCATCACTGAAGGTGGAGTGTGCCAATGATGCATTATGTTTAAAAATGGCCGAACTAACGTTCATGATGAACAGCGGAACTGCAGAACTGCGGGCGGGCGTGACTGACTGGCTCAAGTTTCAGGCGGCTGAATTTTATGACAATGGAATTACAAAGCTTGTTCACCGCTATGATAAGTGCCTCAATTTGTTCAGTGAATATGTTGAAAAGTAGTATTTAAATGTCACTTTCAAGTGTATATAATAATTTTTTTTCCTACACTTTGTTTTCTTTTCTATTGCAAAACATAATCTATTTTGTGGATAACCCTCGTAGTTCGAAGAGTTTCCTCTTGGGATTTTTTTTTATTTCAATGGGCTCATTTTCATACATCAAGGAGCAAATTTTTTGATTTAAATAATATGCAACTCATAATCTTTTATCAGACTATCAAAAGCATTACCACATCACTTCAGATGAATGTGCGTCTTGACTCTGATGTAAAGCAAACTCTGTGTGTCTGGCAGAAGGGAGATATCAACATAATAAGCATACATTCAAGTCTGTCACTTGGATTTTATTAACAGTCTTCCCTGACCTGGTGTCTTCTAAGTTGTATTAAGAACTAAAGGTGTAGAGCAGTAGTGGTGAACCTATGGCACACGTGCCAGAGGTGGCATGCAGAGCCCTCTCTGTGGACACATGTGCCATCACTCCAGCTCAGTTCCACTGCATTTCTCTGTGGCATTTCTTGCCATCGTTTGCAGGGAAACTGATGTTTCCCTGCAAACAACAAAACAGAAGCCCACGAAAACAAAAGATCTCACCTCTTGCAGAGCTGCTGGTGTTGGGATGCCCCACCTCCCACTGGCCAGCTGGTCTTGGGTCTCTGCTATGCATGCGCATGTGCCTCCCACCGGCTTTCGGGTCTCTGCTGTGCACACACACACACACACACACACACACATCTTGCAGTTTGGGCACTCGGTGGCTAAAAGGTTCGCCATCACTGGTCTAGAATTTTCACTGCCACAGACAATGACTGGGAAACCTGGGAGCTGTGATCACACTTCATTTGAAGCATACTAAGTTCGTAAGTGCACTACAACATTGTTTTAGAAAATCATCAATAATTCATCCTTAATTAAGAATGTAAACTGTACATGCTGATGAGCCACATAGATCAGTGTCTATTAATTCATATCTTGTATTAACAAGGAGAAAAGGAATGCCAAATCCTGAATATATGTCCAGGGACTCTTTTAGTATATTAAAAAAATGTTACAAATGCTATTATCTTAAAGAATTTAAATATTAGAAAAGTCACATTCATTCACAGATGAAAAAATAGTAAATTTTGCTACTTTGATTTGAATTTCATCTATCAAGTATGTGGAGAATGAACAAGAATGACTTAATTATAACAAAATAATGCTTATTAGAGTCCTACATGGAAAAAGAAATGCCAGGTGTTTAAGCTGGTTTTAGAAAAATCTGAGGAACACAGGATCACACGGACCCCCTGGATAATTGAGAAAATAAAAAAATGCCAAAAAGACATGATTATGGACTTTATAAACTAGAGAAAGGCTTTTGATGATGTCAGTTGTGTCATGTTGTGGGAGGTGTTCAGAAAAATGGGAATCCCTGAACATCACACCATCCTCATGAGAAATTTAAATGCTGGTTAGGAAGGCACAGCATAGACAGAACATGGCAAAACAGACTGGCTCCAGGTTGGCAAAGTAGTGTGATGTCTTTAAACTTATATGCTGAATATAAGTTAAGGGTAGCTGGATTGGAAGATGAGTCTGGTTTTAAAACTGGAGGAAGTAGTATCAGTAACCTTTGTTATGCTGATAGCATAGCCTGATAATTGAAAATACAAGAGATCTACAAGCTCTAGTAATATACATCTAGGAGCAAAGTGCAAAACAATTGAGTAAAATTAAATATAAAGAAGACCAGACTAATAAGAACAAACAGAATAACCAGAATTGGCAATGAATATATTGAAGTGGAAGGTGGTTTATGCCTTTTAGAATCAATCTTCAACAGTAAAGGAACAAGCAGTCATGGGAATATGCTGCAGGCTGACACTTGGTAGAACAGCCTTGGAAAAGTGTTGAGAAAAGCTGTGATGTGCCTATACCTACAAAGATCAGAATCACACAATTTGTAGTATTTCCTGTGACATTATGAAGCAAAAGTTGAACTTTGAAGAAGCAAGACTCTTCCTGAATATTGATGCCTTTGAACTTTGATGTTGGAGAAGAATTCTGAAGATACAATGGAAAGCCAAAGAAACAAACTAATTTATCATCATCATCAAACAAATCAACCCAGAGTTCTTGATTTTAAGTTCTTAAGGCTCAAATTAATTTACTTCAGACATTTTATGTGAAGACCTAGCTATGAAATCAAATCTGACCTGTCAAATGTATGTCTCAGCATAACATACTGTAAATTATCTCCTAATAATTTAGTATGCATATAACAGCTTATTCTTAATAACAAGGGACTGCTTTCTGGCTACTGAACATTTTACAGGGAATGGAATGATGTGAAAATAGGCAATCCTCACTTACTAACAGTAATTGGGATTGAGAACTTTATTACTAAGTGATGCAGTCACAAGATGCAATGCCACATAACTGCGCCAACTTATGAGACCAGTTTTGGCAGTTACAGTTGCTAGTATTAGTTGGGATCACATGATTACCATTTGTGACCCCCCCTACTACCTTCTCCATTGACTTTGCTTATCAGAAGCCAGCTGTGAAGGTTGCACATGGAAGTTGTGGGAGTCTGCAATGTTGTAATTATGAGCAGGTTGCTGAGCACCTAAACCATGATCACTTGACCACAGGGATACTGTGCCAGTCACAACTACAGTATGAGGACATGTTGTGAGTATCCTTGTCCAGCGCTATTGTAAGTTTAAATGATTGCTATACAAGTGGACTTTTAACAAGGGGTACCAGTAGAAGTTATTTTGAAATAGTTTCAAATTTTAATATAGTTTCTGTTTATACTGCAATGTAATATCCTTGCTTCAGCAGAACTTTTTATAGCTCTCAACTTTTATCGAAACAACATAGTTAGAGGCTCAAAGATTTCTTTCCTTATGCCTATTTTTAATTCTCTAGAAGCCAACTGAAATTCTTTTCTTATGAAATAAATTGTTCAACTACATAACTGTAGGCAGGTAAAATATGCACCAGCAAACTCCATCCATCATGAGAATAGCTGTTCAATTCTCAGCAAGGTGGTTGGTCGTGAACTTCACGCACCCATGGGGACTGACTGTCTCACCAAAATAGATTTTCATTCTATTACAATTAGAGCCATGTGGCAAAAGGATAATGTAATGCTGTTTATTTCACACAACCTTAACAATTCCAAAAATAGTACAGAGCAAATGAATTCAGTGTTCCTCTGTGTGTAGGCTGGGTAAGTTCCCTGAAGGATATAATGTCAAGCATTTTTTTAGGAAACTTAAACTAATGGAGAAATTTTTTTCTTTTCTTTTCTTGGAAGAGAATTCTTAAGAAAGACTGTACTGTATAATGTGAAAAATCCCTTGGAGGTCACCAGAAATTGGTACAAGTTATTGCATCCCTAATCCAGCTCAACCTACTACTGTATACGGTCGTTAAAAATGAAATTTTGAATATTTCTGCTAATAATCATATTGTATCCTGTCTTATATCTATGAAAGTATAATACAGTGATGCCCCAGAGACATCTTACCACATGAGGAATGACTTTCATTTGGGAAAGGAAGTTTGGGAGGGGAGCAAGGACTTGACTATGACTATGTTGTAGTTTGCCATTATGCACTGCTTTCCTCCACTGCTTTACGCTAAGCAATTTCAGATAAAACAAATAAATTTCACAATGCTATTGTTCCTATCCAGAATTAACTAAAAGACTAAATCATATGCTTTTGATACATTGTGGAAAGATGAACAGGGAATATAATTTTATATTACAGGTAGTTCCCAACCTACAACCATTACTTTAATGACCATTTGAAGTTACAATGGTACTAAAAAGTGACTTATGACCATTTTTCACCCTTACAATTGTTGCAGCATCCCCATGGTCACATGATCAAAATTCAGTTGCCTGGCAACTGGCATGTTTGTTGCAGTGTCCTGGGGTTATGTGATAGCCTTTAAGACCTTCTGCCAAGCAAAGTCAATGGGAAAGGCAGACACATTTACCAATCATGTTACTAACTTAACAAAAGTACTGATTCACTTAATAACCATGCCAGGAAAGGCGGTGAAATGTGGCAAAACTCATTAGCAACTGTCTTGTGTTGCAACAGAAATTTTGAGCTTAATTGTGGTTGAAAATCACAAGGACTACCTGTACTCATTCATATTTTTAGTCCAACAAAATGTCTAGAAATAAACTCAGTTGTGTATATTTTAATTCTACTGATAAATCTACACTGATAAAAGTTAATTCTTTAGCGTTGCAATGATTTAAACATATCAATTTATCCAGTTGCTTTCAAAGAGGTCTCTTTACTGTTGATTTTTTGACAAATCAAAACTGAATTATTCTTCCTGATGTAGACGATGCTCATTAACTATTTTACAGAATATGCCGAGGCCCTAGACACTTATTGGCAAATCAATTGCCATAAAAAAAATAATGCAGACTAATTGGTGGATTACTGGCTGGTTGTGTAAGGTACATTAAGAAGGTTTTGTGTTGTAAGAAGTAAACTGCAAAGAGCTGCAAGAAGAAACTTTCTCTCATTGAAGAAAAGGAAGGCAGATATTCCTTGCAGTGACGCAGAACAAAGTCTAAGTTTGCCACTTAGGAAGCAGACAGCACTTTAAAATATAGATTGCTCTCTGAAAGGGCCTGATGAATGAGACCTATTACCATTTCAGATTATGACTCATAGCAGAGTTTGTACCATGGATTCATTGGATCAAATAACAAAGACTGAATAATTTGTTGTGTTTGGATGCAGGGATCATTTGATCATGAATGAATGACTGAGCTGGGATGTTTAAAATATTCTAGGAGGGACACATAACAACCATAGAGACACTGTATATGCTGTGGAAATCAGCCCAATTTTGTCAGAGCTCCGTAAATAGAGTATCTTGTTGAGACATCAGTGCTACAATTATTTCCTGAAAGTCACATAATACTTGGACAGAGTTCATTGTACACTGTACGTTGATTTTTCTCTTCTCTAATTTCCAGTTATTTGCAACTTTTGATCTCATTTGCCTGAGATGTGCTCTCTGCCCTCTCTTATTCTGATATGAGTATTGCTAGATGAGAAATGCAAGAACTGTATCCTTGCTCAGAAGTTAAGTCTAGAATGGATAATAACATAAGACAGTTGATTAAAGCTTCAGTCTTATGGTCTAAAGGCCCCTGGGAGATGCTCCATGAACTTTTTGATATGTTCAAATTTCCCATTAAAGAATTGGGGAGGGGGGTTGGGAAATAATTCCTATCTTAGAGAAAAACTTCCTTCCAAATGCCTGAAAATTTTATTTTGCTCTCTGATGCTGCTCAAGTTCTTGTCAAAAGAGACAAGGAGAAGTGATTCAAGATACAGGAGGAGTTAAGAAAGACTGGGATCTACAGCATCTATGACTTTCTACCACTCTGTCACGCACTGCTGAGATATGCACCACAACCAAGGAGAAACAAACAGTTAAAAGGGAGACAAAGAAAACTATTCCCTCCTCTGCTCCCATGTTCCACAAAGCTAGCAAAGCTTTTGAAATGGGAGTCTCCTCTAACTTTGGACTCTTTTCTCTCACCCTCCTTGCAGGAAATACACTATCATACAGGTAGTCCTTGACTTACAACCACAACTGAGCCCAAAATTTTTGTTTCTAAGTGAGACATTTGTTACATGAGTTTTGCCCCATTTTAAAACCTTTCTTACCACAGTTCTTAAGTGAATCACTGTAGTTACTAAGTTAATTAGAATTCTTTATTGGCCAAGTATGATTGGACACACAAGGAATTTGTCTTTGGTGCATATGGTCTTAGTGTATATATAAAGAAAGGTACATTTGTCAAGAATCGTAAGATACAACACTTAATGATAGTCATAGGGTACAAATAAGCAATCAGATCATACTAGGAAACAATAAACAATATATATCGTAAGGATACAAGCAATGAAGTTGTAGTCATAAGTGGGAGGAGATAGATGATAGGAACGATGAGAAGAATAATAGTAATACGGACTTAGTAAATAATTTGACAGTGTTGAGGGAATGATTAGTTTAGCAGAGTTTAGCAGAGCATAAGATGTTTGTTAAGGGAATCTGGTTTCCCCATTCATTTTGCTTGCAAAAGGTGATGACATGACCCCAGGATGTGGCAACTGTTCTAAACATTAATCAGTTGCCAAGGGTCTGAATTTAGTAACCATGAGGATGCTGCAATGGTTGTAAGTGTAAAAAACAGGCATCAGTCACTTTTTTCACTGCTATTGTAACTGTCATGCCCATGTCAGGCTTGGACTCCGAGGCAGAGGAGGAACAGCTGCCAGAGGTTGGGAGAATGCCTCCATTGGCTGTGGAGGAGGCAGGGGAAGGCCAGAGTCAGGCTGGGCAAGGCAGGAGTGAGCAAGAGAGAGAAGGTTCAGATGAAGGCCCAGGCCCACCCCCTCCTCATCCTAGAGCACACAGGGAAGCACATAGGAGAGAGCAATGTGTGCTGCGTGGCTTGCAAGGGAGGAGAGGGTCCCAAGTCTCTTCACAGGGAACACCTGAGTAGAATGTTTAAAAGGGAAGGATTTGGGTGGAGTGTTTTGCCAGGAACAAGCGCTGAGAATTCTCAAGTTCGTGGGTCTGACATTCCTGGCTTCATTCCTGTTGGATTTCTTGCCGTGTGCTTATCTGCCTTAGCTGCAATTAGTGGGAGTTTAATTGCAGACATTCTGCAGGCTGCTTTGGACTGGGTGAGAACATCAACGAAAGCTGCTACAGAGTTGAGAAAGAATTTTTCTTCTTACTAAAGAGGAGCGGGACATTGGGGGTGGAGTTGGTGCCAATAAAGGGCTTCCTACCAATTGTCTGGCTGTATTGCCTTAGTGTCACACCCGGGTTATCACAGTAACTTTGAGTGGCCACTATATAAAGTGTTGTAAGTTGAGGACTACTTGTACTTAATAGCTACACATGCATCATTAGGGATGGCTAGATAATAAAGGACTGCAAGGTGATCAAACCAGTCAGTCCTAGAGAAGATCAACCCCGACTGCTCTTTAGAAGGCCAGATCCTGAAGATGAAACTCAAATACTTTGGCTACCTAATGAGAAGGAAGGACTCACTGGAGATGAGCCTAATGCTGGGAATGATTGAGGGCGAAAGAAGAATGGCACAGCAGAGAATGAGGTGGCTGGATGGAGTTCCTGAAGCAGTTGGCTTGAACTTAAATGGACTCCAGGGGATGGTAGAGGACAGGAAGGCCTGGAGGAAAGTTGTCCATGAGGTCACAATGGATCAGACACAACTTCACAACTAACAACAACAACAACATATACAGTAATAAAGGAATTGAAGAGCATGTTCAAGATGATCTGATTTTCCCTTTCCACTGATGATTGGGAAGCAAAATTCAACATAACAGATCCCTTTTTTTCATGCTTTCTGTACATTTCCTTCCATTTGCTAAAAGCTTGCTTTTTTTTATGAAGTCTATGTTCAGAGGTTTTCAAGTGAGTATTTCAAATCATTAATGCTTTGCACTGTGATGATGGTTGTTTTATTTATTTATTTATTTTTGTTATTCTTGGTGCTTTGGATTGTTAGCATCCCTGAGTCATACATACAAATCAAATAAACAAATAAACAAACCAAAATGTCTTACTGTAATATATTGTGGAATAAGTAGGCTCTTAGTGGTACAGTCATCAATCAGTGTGAAAACAATGTGAAATAGTCTAAAAATGACAAAATTTGTCCTGAAGAAAGGAAGAGCTTTAATATATGAAAGTTCTTCGTAATCAGAAAAAAGCCCTAAATCCTTATAACCATTTGAATTAATATCCAGGGACAACTGACTTGCATCCAAATATATAAAAGCGACGTAAAAATGTGTTAATAAGTTAATTATAAGTACTTATTGTTAATGTCTTCCTAAAAAACACTTGACTAGTCCACTTGACTTTTGTTTTCCACACTCACTTGTATTATATGTATAACCTACGGTAGAGGGGACGTAAGAGAGCTAGGAAAGAAGGAAGGAAGGAAATATCACAGACAATATCCAGCAGATGTGGATGAAACCAGAGCAGAACATCCCAAAGGAAATGACAAATGAACAAATGAGCCTGGAATACTTGAAAATATAAGCGTACCACAATAAAACAGCTATCTGAGGGATGGAAGGTAGGCCAAAGGGAGACAATGTGCATTCCTTGTACCCACATGCAACTGATTTTAAGGGAAAATGTAGAAGTCAACATTTCTAAGGGAAAGATATGGCATTAAAAAATGGGACATTATTGTTATATTATTTTTATAAGCAATTTAGGAGATGACAAGCTATTTTAAGGAAGCAATTTAACAGAGACCAGAATTCAATATTTTTCAGAGTTCAATGAAATAAAATAAAAAGGCAAGGTCAGCCCAGTTGCAATTTCATTTTAAGGAGGTAATCCCTCTCTTCCATTATTCTGGGTAAAATTACTAAAGAAATTCTAAACTCAGATGCCAGAAGGTATGCTGTGACTCATAGTCTGTAGAGGTAACTATTAAATGCTAAGGAAGGAATCACTGACAAAATTAATTACAGCAACACTATTGCCTTGAAATGTTACAAAATGCTTTGTCTTTGCAACAGCTTTTCACTGGTGTTATTGAATCATATGAGCAATTTCCAGAAATGAAAAGTGAAGACTAAATTAAAAATGAAAAACTCAGGAATACACTTCCAGATTTAAAAGCCATGCTACATTATGTTGAAAAGTATACTTTAAGCACCAACGCATGACTATTTTTTCAAAAACTGAAAACCTTCAGAGGGGCAATTGGATTGGAGAAATAGGAAAGAAAAGCTGTTCTCTGTAAGTATCTTCTTTCCTGTTACTTCCCTTACCATCTATAGCCAGAACAGACCCAACTTTCAAATTCCATATGAAAATGAAAAAAAGCTTAGGATCAATAGTGGAATTCAATTTTTTTTACTATGTGTTCTGTGGATGTGGCTTGCTGGGCATGGCTGGGGGGTCATGTGACTGAGTGGGCAGTTTCTGTAAGCAGGGAAATAAAGATTAGGCTAGAAACAACACCAGAATGTTTCTTTCCTACCTTCTTTACAGGATTAATCCTGTAAAGTGGAAAAAACAAAAGGAGATTTCTTCTAACAACTAGTTCTCCGAACTGCTTAGAAAATGTACTACTAGTTCTAGCGAACCTGCTAGACTCTGCTGAATTTCACCTCTGCTTAGGATGCAAATAAAACAGGCAGATGCTTTGTGAATTCCTTATCCCTCCTCTGCTTGTTGTGAGGAATAGGCCATAGTTACCTCTTTATTTTATTTATTTATTTAATTTATATACCGCCCCCTCTCCCTCAGGACTCGGGGTGATTTACAGCCAATAAAAAACAGAGTATAAATACAAAAATACAATTAAAAGTTAAAATAATTAAACAATGGCTCATTAAATATCATTTTAAAATTCAGTTTAGATAATTAAAAACAAAACCCAGAATTTAAAATGAATTTATATAAAATTT